>VDFB02279046.1:0-84284 GCA_007258455.2 Sequoia sempervirens
AGAGACTATGAAAAGGAAAGCGAAAGGCAAGCTGGTGTAGAAGAGTTTTACAGAACTCAACATGACATTAACCAGACTTATGATTTCGTATTATACAAGCGTGAAGAATACAGTAAGCTTGACAAAGCTGTGATGAGCATCTGGGAATGTTGTGAACTCTCTAATGAGTTTGTAGATTAGTCTGATCTTGACCTTGATGAGCCCCAAATTAAACATCATCTCCAAACAGCTGAAGCTATCCATAGAGACTACCCCAATGAGGATTGTCTTCATTTGACTGGATTAATCCATGATCTGGGCAAGGTACTACTTCATCGTAGTTTTGGAGCTGAGCGTCAATGGACTGTTTTAGGTTACACTTATCCCCTTGGATGTGCATTTGATAAATCCATTGTTCACTATGAGTATACTGATTATTACAACCCTAACTACAACACAAAGCATGGGGTGTATTCTGCAGATTGCGGACATCAAAATGTGATTATTTCATGGGGCCACGATTAATATATGCACATGGTAGCGAAAATGAAATACCGCATTGCCTCCTGCTGCACTCTTTATGATCAGATTTCATTCATTCTATGCTCTGCATCGAGCCGATGCATACAGAAACTTGATGAAGGATGAGGTTCCATCAGATGATGCTTTGGTTGATAGATTATTGTTTTGAAGGTATTAGAAATGGACTTGTACTTTGACTCTTCACAATTGGAGGTTAGAGGGATGGAGGTTTCTTGTTTAGAGATGGTGTTTTGCATGAGAAGCATATGTTTTTTTTTTCTTTTTAATTTTTCTTTTTGCTATTAATGGATTTGAAGAATGCATATATTATGAATTTTTCTTTTTCAAGATAGGTAAGAGATTTAATGAATTCAATATGAATTTTTATATCATAATTATATCAAGATCATAGTTATATCATTTAAGGTGAGAGAAAAATATAAGAATTGTTAAATTATTCGTCATGCAATCTTGAAGATTTATCTTTTTAAAAGAAAAATATGTGTACTTTTATCTCTAATATTCGACATCACTCCCAATTCGAAGAGATGTTAGTTCAAATTGAGATAAATTGAATAGATAATTAGAATATATCTTGCAATCAATCTCCCTTGCACCTAATAAGTAATAACTTACTTAAAGCTTCACTATAAAAACATAGATAAAAAGATTAATTTTTTTAAATATGTTAAAAAAAGAGATGTGAAACACAAGGCAATCCACTTTAAAGACCCTCTTAAATTATAAATATTTTACTATAATTTAAAATTATTAAAAATCAAATAACATACAATATCAACTTATTCAATGTCTTCTAGTTTTCTTCCAAATAGACTCCAAATATGATGAGCATGGATTCCCATCTATTGTGTTTCATTCAAAAAAAAAAAAAAAAGTAAATGTGCTTCTTTAAAATTAAACTATTTCACCCATTCAAATCTCACCATATGCAAAATAATCATATTAGCTTAGAAGAAATGGTAAAATTCTTATTCTTAAAAGATCTTCAATTTTAAGTGTGAATATCTCAAATAATATGTTTACTTTAAGAAATATTTTGTCCTTGCTTAAAACATCGCCTTTTTGTCCTCTAAATTATATGCACTTACCTATTATCGAAGGATACATTTCATTATGCTTAAAGTAAAAATGACTTTAAAAAAAATCAAGGTAACACATTATGTTGTTTCCACCATGTATTCATTTCTTAAAGATTTATCTTTAGCACACAACTCTCATGTAAGAACTCAACAACATGATGGGGTTTTTGTCATAGTAGATTATTTCAATCTCGATAATATAATTATCTAGTTATTTTTATAATATTAAATGCAAACCATCTAAAATGTTATCTTTTAACATATAGTATTGCTTCTAGAATATGGAAAGTAGCACAACAATTTTTTTTTCGTTTTTTTGTTTTTTTTAAACTGCAAGAATCGATCGGGTATCCGTCCCCCTATAAACTGCAGTGCATCTAGTGAACTTTTTTCATGTGACCAGTGGCGCTAGTGCGATAGCCCCTCCGATACCACGGGGACAGTGGGAAGACTAGACCTCGTGACCTCTTGCCTACAACAAGATGCTTTAGTCAATTGAACTAGGCCCACCGCCCAAGTAACACAACAAATTTTATCATTGCTCTAGGTTATTTATTTTATATAACCAGGTAGCACTTAAATCAAAAAAGAAGAAGATTAGATGGATGTCTTTTGGAAGCTAATTTAGATGATTCGGAAAAGAGAATATATGCATCATTAAGAGTAATTCCATAATATTTAAGATATAATGGTTGACTAGTTCTAAATTGGAAGGGCACAAATAATGTCAATATTTTGTTGTTGTCAATATCCTCAAGGTCACAAAAAGACAATTACTTCACATGATAAGCATTATGTTTGTGTACATTTAATTTGAATAGGTGATTTGTTAGAGGTCTCTTTAGTTGTTCATGCTCATGAAGGTGGCATGAGAGTGTTGCTAACATTCTATCAATTATGTTCTAAACAACAATATTAACATGGGTGGCTAAAAGGAGGAATATCCAATGGTATATCAATAATTTTCTCACATTCCATATGTTATCTTATTTATTCATGTATAAAAAATCATTATTAAGAGCTTGTTTTATTTTTTAAATTAGAATTATTTTATTAATTTTCTTTGGTCTTATGTCTTATAAATTATTATTTATAATGCCTCAAGCTTCTACATAATATTATTATTAAGAATAAAAAATAAACTTAAACAATATCAATCAAACTAAACCTCCTTATATCCCTCAAAAAGTATGAAAAAAGTTAAAACATATATCTTCTAATCATAATATTTTTATATTTTTTAATTTATCTCATACCTTATCCATAATGAACTCTTTATTTAACTACTTTGATATTAAATAATGTGAAGTGTGCACATAAAAACCTTACATGAAATAGAAATCAAGCGAAAAACTTCAATCCAAATGGAAATTTTCTTGACAAAAGAAAAAAAAAATGAGATAAACCATTCTTATTTACTCACACCATATGAAGAAAGAATTGAAATAATATAATGAATTTGTTTTATAGAAAATAGAACCTAAGAATCAAAAGGTCAGCAAACCATGCTTACTTACACCATATGAAAAAAGGATTAGCATAATACAATAATTCTTTTAATAAGAAATGGGACCAAAAGAATCAATAGGTGGCTTTGGTTAGGGAAGTGAAACTTATTTTAGAACTAGATCCGCTTCCTTTCACTTCCACTTCAAAGGTGTCATACCTTAAAAACAACTCCACCACAAACAACCTTGCAACCAACTCCACCAAATTCTTCCCGGGGCATTGCTTATTGTGCACTGTTGGGTCCTCGGTCTCGAAACCATTAGACCACATTACATACTTGAGTAGCTTCTTATTCTTGATAAACCTCGTAGCAACAAAGTCGTCAGGATTCTCAAACACCTTTGGGTCCCTCGTAGCAAAAGGCTGAAACCCTCCAAGAAGTTCCCCTTTCCTAATTTCATAAGCAGCATCATGAGACTCTAGAACAAAGTCCCGTTTAGCTCTACCGTACTGCAAAACCACGGGCGGCTCCATCCTAAGCACCTCATAAATGGTGGACTTGACCAAGTCCATCGACTCCGCCACATTGAAGCTAACAACTCCCCCGTTAGCCTGCACGGCCGCCCGGACCTCCGCCGCCAGGTCCTTATGCAACCCGGCGCCTGCAGCCCCAATGTATTTTATAATGGAAGGAAAGAGCGCCGAGAAGCCGAAGTAAGAATTAAAGACCACAAAGAACAGCAAATTTTCACACGCCTCCGCCCGGGTTTGATTGTACCGGGTCTCCGCAACGTCAAGGATTCCAGACCCGTGTGTATTGAAGAACCCGTAGAGCCTGTCGTGCGCTTCTTTGACCAGCACAGTGGGCAAGCGAAACGAATGCAGAAACAGCTCCTCGATAATGTGCGGCAGCCCGGGGCTGACCACGGGTGCCACTTGGAACAAAACCCACTTGTCAGCCAGCCCGGGTCCGTCGGTCCCCATCCCGCCGGGTCCTTCCCTCGGATCCTTCCCCACCATCGACTTGCACAAAAAATTAAAGATCGTCTGCTCCTTCAAATCATTGAACTCACCAGCCTTCGTTTCTGTAATCTGTTTTTCGATCGTATCCCAAGCTTCCCCCATGGTGCTGTGGAATTAGGGGATAAATCTGGGGCCACCCGATTTGAGCAGTTCGAAGCAGAGACCCTTGAGCTTCGTGTGCTGCGCCTCCGACGGGTCGAGGTAGGGGAGAACTCTATAGCCGCCGTTGAAACCGACGCTGGGCATGAAAGTACCCGTGAACACGTTCTTCTTCTCTACGGTTTCGTTGTCGAAGAGCACGCCGAAGCTCTTGGCGTCGAGGAGCATTATCGCCCGAGGGTCGTTGCAGAAACCCGGCGGACCCGGGGGCATGTTGGTGCGGAAGACCGTGCTCTTGTGCTCCTGCATTCGAGCCGTGAAGAACTTCGCGGGTCCCTGGAACCAGAAATAGTTGAGCCGGTCGATCAACGGGCCAAGTATAGGAGGGCCGTAGGAACCCGGTACAGGTCGCAAAGGCAAGCTGGAACTAGTATTTCCGTCGCTACTCATCTTGTAAAAAGGATTTCTTTGATAACAACCTGTAATAGTTGAAACAAGTATGCCCCCTGTAACTGCTTCTTATAGTGTTACATGCTATCGTAGATGATGGGTTTTCTTTTCTTCCTTCTCAGCTTGGATAGGCGTTACGTCTGGATCTCTAATTTGCATTTTGCTTTGAACATCCAGGCCGCTCTACCTAAACATTAGATTCTTCAATGACCGCCTAATATTTTTACATAAATACTATCACAGAGTTTAATGGTTTAGAGAAGTTGAACCTGTAAGCTGCACACTGTTTTGGCAGAAGTTGAACAAGTCTCCTCCGCAGCCATGCAACGTGGAACTTGGTCAAGTTGATGTGTCCTAGGTATTCTATTATGTCATTCACTTTCACAATATGGATTTTAAATTTGATAAGACTTTGGATGCATCTGGTCACTTTGCATTCACACTAATATTTTTTTGAAGTTTAATGCAGTTAAAGTATATTAGGTATTTCGAAATTAGAATTGTCGGTGAAGGATTTTTTCCATTGCCAAGTAAATGGTGGTGTGCCATGGGTATTACGTTATCCAAAGGCTTCTAGAAGAAAGCTAAACGTATACAAACACGACTTTATCTTCCTCCACTTGGTAAAAATATTCACTACTTCTCGGATTTTTTAATCGTTCCAGCTGTAATGGACCCATGCCTGGATATTACATTAGAAGAAAGCCAAAAGTATACAAATACGATTTAACTTCCTCCTCTTTGTAAAAATGTTTACCACTTCTCACTATATTTAACCGTTGCAGGTGTAATGGGCCCATGCCTTCTCCCTTGATCTATTTTTGTGTTTATCTTATAATGAGCAGGTAAGTTGATGTATTTTTAAGAATTTTAGATCCGATGGCTTTATATATAAATGTGATTTTTTATTGTTTTTGAAGAATATGGGAACCTGAAATGTGATCTTAATCTAATCACATTTGACTTTACCTAACTTAATATTTAATTTTATTATTTATTTAATTAATTTAGCATTTTCCTTTAATCTAATATTTAATTAAATAAATATTTATTATTTATTCAATTAATTTATTCATTACCTTCATCCACCACTTTTAATTAAATAAATTTTATATGTTTATTTAATTAAGTTTAACCTTATCTTCAAATCCTCCAACTAAATTAATTAGTTAATTCTCTTGGACTAATTAATGCCCATTACTCTTTTCCTCCAATATTTAATTCCACTTTTTTTTTTAATCCTTATCCATCTAATCCTAGCCCTCCATCTTGTTCACATGGATCATAATCTAATTTTATCTTAATGTAACAAGTGTCCCCTTCACATGTCTAACTAACTCCTTGTCTAGACACCCAACTATAAGTCAAACTAGCTTTCCATCTTATCCATTCATTTAATATCCCACCTCTTAATCCTAGCCATCCACATAAGGATGTTTCCCTAATGTGCATCCTAAATCTAACCCTTATACCTTATATGACACTTGCCACATGACTACAACTTTGATCCAAGCCCTAATCCTCCTTCAATCATACCCATCCATTAACCAATCCATCTTGGCCCTTGATTTCTCTCATGAAAATTATATAAATAATTGGTCTTCCATCCCATTTGCATCAAATATAATCTTATGCTACCCAAATTTCTATTGAATCCTCTTGATCATATATCATGCTATTGGAATCATGAGCAACCACATCCAAGCAATCAACACATCAACATACTACACTTCATCTTTTGAGGTTTATGTGTGTTTGGTTTGATTTAGTTTAGATTTGATGCATATTTCATTTATATCATTTGCATGCAAGACACTAGCTTTTTTGTCACCTTAATTATGCTACATAGAAAGAGAGTGGTGGATTTCTTTTAAAAAAATACTTTTATGTATTTTAGTTTTAGTTGTTGAAGATTAATAATATAAATTTTGGTATTCTTTAATTGTTAAAAATATTGTTGAAATCTTGTTACATTTCTAGATTCCTCATCGTATCAAAGAAATTCCAACTTTTTTTAGACATTCAAGGTTGAATAATGATGGAAAAAGGATGAGGATATTTTGCAAACATGATGAGGAATATGCAACTACTGAAGAGGAAAGTGGAAGAGCATGCTAGAATTATTGAAGAAAAAAATAGAAGAAAAGGGATGCATATGAAGAAAGAAAGAAAAGAGAAGAAAATCAAGAAGATAATTCATCATCTCCATAGGGAGTGGAGTGTAAACACCTAGTATCATCCACATCCTAGCCACGCCCAATTTTATCCTTTTCCAGTGTCAATTAAATAAACCAATTATTTAATTAACTTTCCCAACCATCTTCTTAATATCATTTAACTAAATTCAAATTATTATTTAATTAATGAAACATTGTACCCCTTTCCTCTTTAGTCTAGCCTTAATTAATAACTTCAATATTTACTTAATTAAATTTACCTTTCATATCACTATCCTAAAAAAACAAATAAATTTCAATTATTTAATTAATTCCCCTTTTTCCACTTCAATCCATTAATTAAATAAATCTAATTAATTAAATAATAAACTCACTTGCACATTCCTAAGCATGATTAAACTATGGGAAGATTTGCACATGCCATACATGTGCATGGCTCATGCTTCCCACTTCCTTATCTATTTAAGTTGATCTATTTTTAGAATTTTAGATTTGATGGCTTTATATCTAAATATGAATTTGAAACCATGTAGAGAATATGGGATAATTATCAGGTCTTTTTCAATTGTATATTTGTTAAAAATAACAATTTTGGTTATTCTAGTTGGTTTCTAGTTTTAGAAACCTGAAATGTGACCTTAACCTAATCACATTTGAATTTACCTAGTCTAATAATTAATTAAATAAATATTTATTATTTATTTAATTAATTTAACATTTTTTCTTAACCTAATATTTAATTAAATAAATTTTATATATTTATTTAATTAATTTTTACCTTATCCCCATATCCTCCAACTAAATTAATTAATTAATTCTCTTAGGTTAATTAATGTCAATTATTCTTTTTCTTTAATATTTAATTCCACTTTATCCATTTAATACTAGCTCTCCATTTTGTTCACATAGATCATAATCTAATTTTATCCCCATGGGATAAGTGTCCCCTTCACATGTCTAACTAACTCATTGTATAGAAACCCAACCAAAAGTTAAACTAACTTTCCATCTCATTCATTCATTTAATATCCCACCTCTTAATCCTAACCATCCATATAGGGATGTTGCCTTAATGCACATCCTAATCCTACCCCTTATCCCTCATAGGACACTTGTCACATGACTAAAACTTTGATCCAAGCCCTAATCCTCCTCCAATCCTACCCATCCATTAACCAATCCATCTTGGCCCTTGATTTCTCTCATAAAAATTCTATAAATGATTGGTCTTCCATCCCATTTGCATCAAATCTAATCTTATGCTATTGTTATGCTACCCTAATTTCTATTGAACCCTCTTGATCATATATCATCTATTGGAATCATGAGCAACCACATCCAAGATATCAACACATTAGCATGCTACACTTGATCTTTTGAGGTTTGCATGTATTTGTTTTGATTTAGGCTAGATTTGATGCATATTTCAATTATGTCATTTGCATGCAATACACTATCTTTGTTTTCACCTTAATTATGCTACATAGAAGGAGAGTGGTGGATTTATTTTTAAAAAATACTTTTATTATTTTAGTTTTAGTTGTTGAAGATTAATAATATAAATTTTGGTATTCTTTAATTGTTAAAAATATTGTTGAAATCTTGTTACATTTCTCTAGATTCCTCATCATATCAAATAAATTTCAACTTTTTTTAGAAATTCAAGGTTGAATAATGATGAAAAAGGATGAGGATATTATGCAAACATGAGGAGGAATATGCAACTACTGAAAAGGAAAGTGGAAGAGCATGCTAGAATTATTGAAGAACAAAGATAGAAGAAAAGGGATGCATATGAAGAAAGAGAGAAAAGAGAAGAAGATCAAGAGGATAGTTCATCATCTTCATAGGGAGAGGAGTGTAAACACCTAGTATCATCCAAATCCTAGCCACACCCAATTTTATCCTTTTCCAATGTTAATTAAATTAAACCAATTATTTAATTAACTTTCCCAACTATCTTCTTAACATCAATTAACTAAATTCAAATTATTATTTAATTAATGAGAAATTGTATCCCTTTCCTCTTTAGTCTAGAATTGATTAATAACTTCAATATTTACTTAATTAAATTTACCTTTGTTGCAAGTATGAGTTTTTTTGGTGGTGTTGTCATTAATGTTGTCATTGATGTCAACATAGTTTAGTATGTTGCAGATTGTACTTGTATAGTTGAGATGTTGTGAGTACATGGAGCTATCTTTATGACATTGCATATGTGTTGAATTGGTGTGTTTCCAAGTGCTTTTGAGAAAATCAATAAAGAAGAGAAGTCAAAATGTTGAGTGTGTTCAGAATGTGGTCTGATATGTGCTCCATGTTTATCCTTCATTGATCATATGCGTGTATAGATCTAAAGGTTTGATAATGATGGTCTAGTGGTGATATCTCCTAAGTTTTAGCTTCTAGTGTGATGGTATGTGAAATTTATGTTCACTTGTATGTGAATTGTTCTAGAAGAGTTGGTCTTCTATGGACTAGGAGAAATGTTTCTACTCTGCAATCCTCTGTTGTTTTATGTTAGATCTTGCAGGTCTAGGATGTCTTGTAAAAGTGTTCTCTAGGTTCTGGAAAAGAAGTTTGAGGTTTGGTGGTCCAGAAATCATGTTTTAGTGTTGTTGTGTGTGTTTGCACAATCCGGATGGACTAGTGGAAGGTGTTCAGTGTTTGAAGAGTATTGCACTTTTTGCGGATGTATCTGGAAGAAACTAAGATGTGTTCTTATGCATAATGAAGTTTGTTGTGGTGTCTATGTGTCATATTTCTGTTGGGAAGCGTGTACATTAATGTTCATTTTTGTTTTCATTAGGTTTTTCTAACCTGGTGTTTACACTTCATTTCGAGAATTAAAATTTAATTAAGATTTAAGTGTGTGGTTGATTTGAGACATTATCTTTTGGTCTTGGATAAATGTTTTATTGGTCCACTCTCATTCCTTTCTACCATGGGAATGTTGAGTTTTCGACCTAATTTGAATTTCTAAAATGAGTTTTTGTGGCCAACCTTGGAGAAAGTTTCTAAGGTTGAAGATTGTATAAATGCAAGTCGAATTGTGAAGAGTTGTATGACAGTGTTATGTAAAGTGATGAAGTGAGCCACAAATCATAAGAGAAGAAGTGTGTGAAAGTGTGTTGAGGCAGTATTTTTTTATTGTGTTGGATTCTTGAAGGCAGTGAGCTAAAGGTTTCTGCAATCCTTTATTCAAGGATGTGAATGTGTGTTAATTGTTGTGGTGGATCTTTGTTCTCTTTTGTACCTATAGGCAATGAGCCTCCTTGTTGGACAATGAGTCCTTTCTGTAGGCAATAAGCCTTTGTATCTGGACAGTGAGTCATCTTCTGTGCAATGAGCCCTTAGCAGTGAGCCTTTGTATTCCATTTTATAATCTCTTTATAGTGTGAGTTAACCCTCACCATGTTTTTTCCCTCATTGGGTTTTTCATGTAAAAATATAGTTTTCATTGTGTTTATTTACTTTTTGTTATTTGCACATGTTTCATGCTCATACTTAATAACAAAATAGTGTGGTTGTGGAATTGATAAGTGTTGAATTTTTAAGTTGAAATTTTGTGACAACTAATTCACCCCCCTCTCATTTGTCCTACGCTTGTTTAACAATTGGTATCAGAGCTTTGGTTCCTTGGTGTAGATCTTAACCGCTTAAGGAAGATCTAATGGTGCACAAGTTGGTGATCCCTATGTTTGATCGATCTGATTACAGTGATTGGAAAGTGTAGATGAGAGGATATATTGTTTCTCTTGGTTACAAGGCCTAGAAGGCTGTTGAGATGAAGTATACTACTCCATCAAATGGTCCTACTTCTGTAGATGAGGTTTTTTCTTATGAGGAGAATTAGAAAGTGAGGTGTGCTATTTACAGTGCTTTATCTAAGATTGAGAGAACTAAGATTATTTCTTTAGATACTACATATGATGTCTGGAAGAAGTTGGAAGAACTGTATGAAGGAAATGAAAGAGTAAAGTTGACAAAGAAGTTGGCGGAAAAGTGAAAAATTGAAAAATTGAAAATGGAAGAAGGTGAAAAGTTTACAAGTTATTTCCAGAGGGTTGAGATGACAACAAATGAAGTT
Source organism: Sequoia sempervirens (assembly GCA_007258455.2). Classification (NCBI taxonomy): domain Eukaryota; kingdom Viridiplantae; phylum Streptophyta; class Pinopsida; order Cupressales; family Cupressaceae; genus Sequoia; species Sequoia sempervirens. The sequence goes on from VDFB02279046.1 coordinate 10,890, forward strand.
AAGAATAAAGGGGTAAAGCTAAACGATTAATATATTATTGAGAAGATCCTAATCACCTTACCAAATTGCTACAGTGATAAGATCTTAGTTATTGAAGAGATGTATGATCCTACAAAGTATACTAAAGAATAGTTTTTTAGCACCTTGCAAGCATTTGAGATGAGAAAGTTTAGGAAAGAAGATAGGAAAGAAGAAAAGACAGAGACATCATTTAAGGAAATGAAGATTGAAGATGATCTGGAGAGTGATGGTTCAGATAAGTTGGAAGTGAACCTCACCAGGAAGTTGAAGAAAGGTACCAAAAAGTATAAAGGTATGTTTCCCTTTAAATTTTTCAGTTGTGGTAATATTGGTCATTATGCTTCAAGATGTCCAAATAAAGTTGTACATAAGAAGAACAAGGATTATAAAGATAAGGATATGAAGGATAATAAATAAAAAGTTGTACTATGTTAAAGAAGAAGCTGGAATCTCTGATGATGAATCTGAAAATGAGGTTGATGATAGTGAATGCTTATTCTTAGCCTTGGAAAGTAAATCTTTATTTTCTAACCCTAGAAAATGTACAAGAAAGAAGGCTCTAAAGAATAAGAGGAATAGGATGGAAGATACTTTGGTTACTAATTTTCATGCAAGACAAGATGAAAACTACTAGGTAATTGATAGTGGATGTTCTAATCACATGACTAGAGATAAGAGTAAGTTCACTAAACTTGAAAAGTATGATGGTGGTTTATTCATGTTTGGTGATGATTTAGGAGCTAAGATTTGTGGGAAAGGTTAAATTAGTTTTGATGGAGTGCACAACACTGATGATGTATATTATGTGAAGATTTTGAGGCATAACCTTTTGAGTATTAGTTAGATGTGTAGCAATGGTTTTAAACTTGTGTTTCAAAATAATACCTATGAAATTAGAAAAGGATTCAGAAATGGAGATATGGTTGTTGTAGGAAGAAATCATGGAAACATCTATCAACTTAAGGGAGTTGATGGTCAGTGCCTTGTATGTCAAGTCAGTGAAAGTCAGTTATGGCACCGAAGAATAGGACATGTAAATTTTGATAATCTAGTCAAAATTAGCTCAAAAGAGATTGTTCGGGGTCTTCCTAGAATTACAAGACCTACTAATACTATTTGCAGAAGTTTTCAATTGGGGAAATAGACAAGATGCGGCTTTAAGGGAAAAGAGAACTCTACTATTGGAATGTTGGAGTTAGCTCACACTGATCTTTGTGGTCCGACTAGAACAAGAAGCTTGAATGAAGATAGGTATTTCATGCTTCTTATTGATGATTATACTCAAATGGCATGGGTTGCTTTTCTTAGAGAAAAGACTCAAGCTCTGGATAGGTTTAAGGTATTCAAAACAAGAGTGGAAAATGAAGTAAATTTGAAAATAAAATGTTTGAGATTTGATAGAGGTGGAGAATTCACTTCTAGTGAGTTTAATACATTTTTTGAGCAGTGTGGTGTAAAGAGATAGTTTTCTACTCTGAGAACCCCTCAACAAAACGGGGTAGTTGAGAGGAAAAATAGGACAATACATGAAGCTACAAGAACCATGATGAAAGAATCAAATGTACCGGATGTGTACTGGAGAGTGGCAATATGCACTGTTGTTTATGTTCTTAATAGAGTTCAGATTAGAAGCAACAACACAAAGACTCCTTTTGAGTTATGGACTAGTAAGACTCCTACTATGAAGTACAAGTCAAGGTATTTGGAAGTAGATGTATATTAAAAGAGGATGAAAATCTTGGAAATTTTGATGATAGGTGTGATGAAGGAATTTTTCTTGGATACTCTACTACTAGCAAAGCATATAGATGCTTTAATATAAAAGATTGAGAAAGATTATTGAAAGTGCTAATGTGAAAGTTGATGAAAACATACGCGGACCTATTGAGATAAGTGGAGTTGAACCTGATGATCCTACCTGTGGACATGTACCTGAGGAGAATAAGGAAAAGGAAGAAGAGAAAGAAGAACAGACTAAAGAATAAGAAGAAGAGAATGAGATGGACCCTGTTGTTAGGACTCCTAAGTATGTACAGAAGAATCATCTAAAGGAATAGATAATTGGAGATAAAAGTGAAGGTTTGAATACAAGAAGTAAAGTAGTAGCTGAGGTAAATTTGTGTTTACTTTCTAAAATTGAACCTAAGTTTGTAAGTGAAGCATGTGAAGATGAGAGTTGGATGAAATCTATGAAAGAAGAGTTGCAACAGATAGAAAAGAATCAAACATGGGAACTAGTCCCTAGGCATATGAATAAGAATGCAATTGGTTCAAAATGGGTGTTCTGAAATAAGTTGAATGAAAGTGGAGAAGTTGTAAGGAATAAGGAAAGACTTATATGCAAGGGATATTCACAAGTTGAAGGTATAGACTTTGAAGAAACATTTTCCCCTATGGCTAGAATGGAAGCTATTAAGATTTTTTTGGCATTTTCTACCCACAAGGATTTCAAAGTGTATCAAATGGTTGTTAAGTCAGCATTTCTAAATGGTGAATTGGAAGAAGTGTACATGGAACAACATGAATGGTTTCAGTTATATGAAAAACTAGACATGGTTTGTAAGTTGAAGAAGGAATTGTATGGACTAAAGAAAGCTCCTAGAACTTGGTATGCAAGATCTTATAGATAACTGACAAAGCAAGAATTTAGCAAAGGCTCTACTGACAACAATCTCTACTTCAAAGCGTAAGGTAAGAAAATGTTGATAGTAGTTGTATATGTTGATGATATCATTTTTGGTGGAAATGAAGGCATGTGTAAAAGGGTTGCTAAAGAGATGCAAAAATAATTTGAGATGTCCATGATTGGTGAATTGAATTTCTTCCTTGGTCTACAAGTGAATAAAACGGATAAAGGGATATTCATTTTACAATCTAAGTATGTAAAAGAGTTGTTGAAGAAGTTCTGTATGGATGATTCCAAACTAGTTAGTACTCCTATGGTAACCATATGTAAGCTAAGCAAAGATGATGAATCTGCTAAAGCTTATCAGAGCAAATATAGATCTATGATTGGAGGACTACTGCATCTTACTACTACCAGACCAAAAGAGTACCAGTAGAGGTGCTTTCTTTCTTAGTGGAAGATTGGTTTCTTGTTTGAGTAAGAAGCAAGACTCAATTTCTTTATCCACTATAGAGGTAGAATATATTGTTGCAACATCCTACTACACACAAGTTTTGTGGATGAAACAAACTTTGAAAGACATTGGAGTAATATGTGATGAGCCTATTCCTATTTTTTGTGACAGCACAAGTGTTATAAATATTTCAAAGAGCCCAGTTATGCATTCAAGAATAAAACACATATCTATCAAATATCATTTCTTGAGAGAAAGGTGTTGGAGAATGAAGTCACTGGATAATGTGACAACAAAGGAACAAATTGCAAATATATTTACTAAGGCTCTTCTGAAGGATACTTTTGAGCATCATAGGGAGAGGTTGGGGGTCATTGTCCCTCTGAACTAGGTGCACATAAAGGTGCATCAGTCTTGTGGATTCACAGATTCTTCATTCATCTGGACTGATAAATGGGTCTAATCCATAGGGGGAGTAGGAAAGTTTTTCATTGTTGTAGTATGAGTGCATTGATGTAAAAGGGGGAGAGAAAGTCATGTGAAAAATAGTTGTAGAAGAAGAGAAGGTGTTCTCTCGGTAAATTGTGAAGGATGTTGTCTTTGATGGTTTTTCACATCATGTGTTACCATCAATGGAAAAGGGGGAGATTGTTGCAAGTATGAGTTGTTTTGGTGGTGTTGTCATTAATGTTTTCATTGATGTCAACACAGTTTGGTATGTTGTAGATTGTACATGTATAGTTGAGATGCTACTGAGATGTTGTGAGTATATGGAGCTATCTTTATGACATTGTAGATGTGCTGAATTAGTGTGTTTCCAAGTGCTTTTGAGAAAATTAATAAAGAAGAGAAGTCAGAATGTTGAGTGTGTTCAGAATATGCTCTGGTATGTGCTATGTGTTTCTCCCGTATTGATCCTACGCTTGTGAAAATCTAAAGGTTTGATAATGATGGTCTAGGGGTGATATCTCCTACTTTTTAGCTCCCAGTGTGATGGTATGTGAAAGTTACATTCACCGGTATGTTAATTGTTCTAGGAGAGTTGGTCTTCTATGGACTAGGAGAAATGTTTCTGCTCTATAGTCCTTCGTTGTTTTTTTTTATATCTTATAGATCTGGGATATGTCTTGTGAAAGTGTTCTTTGGGTTCTAGCAAAGAAGTTTGAGGTTTGGTGGTTTGAAAGTCATGTTTCTGTGTTGTGTGTGTTAACACAATCTGAATGAACTGGTGGAAGGTGTTCAGTGTTTGAAGATTATTGTACTTATTGCGGATGTATCTAGAAGAATCTAAGATGTGTTCTTGTGCATAATGAAGTGTTTTGTGGCATCTGCATGTCATCTTTCTATTTGGGAAGCATGTACATCAATGTTCATTTGTGTTTTCATTAGGTTTGACAAACCTAGTGTTTACACTTCATTTGGAGAATTAAAAATTAATTAAGAAAGTGTGTGGTTGATCTAAGACATTATCTTTTAATCTTAGATAAATGTTTTATTGGTCCACTCTCATTCCTTTCCACCATGGGAATGTTGGGTTTCCAACCTAATTTTAATTTATGAAATGAGTTTTTGTGGTTGGCCTTGGAGAAAAGTTCTAAGGTTGAAGATGGTATAAATGGAAGTCAAATTGTGAAGAGTTGTATGACAGTGTGATGCAAAGTGATGAAGTGAGCCACAAATCATAAGAGTAGAAGTGTGTGAAAGTGTGTTGAGGCAGCAATTCTTCATTGTGTTGGATTCCTGAAGGCAGTGAGCTGAAGGTTTTTGCAATCCTTTATTCAAGGTTGTGTATGTGTGTTAATTGTTGTGGTGGATATTTTTTCTCTTTTGTATCTATAGGTAGTGAGCCTCCCTATTGGACAATAAGTCCTTTTTGTAGGTAGTGAGCCTTTGTATTTGGACAATGATTCATCTTTTGGGTAGTGAGCCCTTGGCAATGAGCCTTTGTATTCCATTTTATAATCTCTTTATAGTGAGCCCTTGGCAATGAGCCTTTGTGTTTCATTTGCATACTTAATAACAGAATAATGTGGTTGTGCAATTGATAAGTGTTGAAGTTTTAAGTTGAAATTTTGTGACAACGAATTCACCCCCCCCCCCTCTCAGTTGTCTTGAGCCTGTTTAACAACCTTTCATATCACTATCCTAAAAAAATAAAAAAAAATTCAATTCTTTATTTAATTCCCCTTTTTTCACTTCAATCCATCAATTAACTAAATCTAACTAGTTAAATAATAAACTCACTTGCACATTCCTAAGCATGATTAAACTATGGCCAGATTTTTGCATTCCATACATGTACATGGTCCATGCTTCCCACTCCCTTATCTATTTTTGTGTTTATCTTATAATGAGCAGGGTAAGTTGATCTATTTTTAGAATTTTAGATCAGATGGCTTTATATCTAAATGTGAATTTGAAACCATGTAGAGAATATGGGATAATTATTAGGTCTTTTTTAATGTATATTTGTTAAAATAATTATTTGTTAACAATAACAATTTTGGTTATTCTAGATCGTTTCTAGTTTTAGAAACCTAAAATGTGACCTTCACCTAATCACATTTGACTTTACTTAGTCTAATATTTAATTAAATAAATATTATTATTTATTTATTTAACATTTTTCCTTAACCTAATATTTAATTTATTTATTTTTGTTAAGAAAAACTTGGTTTTGAAAGGTCCAGGAATCCATAGTAATACAAAAAGATAAGGGATGTTCCTAATATCAACATAGAAAAGTGTCACATGCTACCATAATAGAAGACCAAAAAAGAGACCAGGATCCAAAAGTCACCTAGAAAGGTATATCCACATCCAACAAAAGCTGGACATCTAGGGGAAAGTTTTCAACCCATATTTTTGAATTATCACCATTCCTGTTGTGCATCGCAACTCCCATGTTCACAGCCCAATCAGCCACTTGGTTACCTTTCCTGCCAACATGAGTGATCTTGAATTCCACCATATCTTCCAACATGTATTTTGTTGCTTTTACAATCACATCCAGCCTCCAATTATGAAGAGGGGTACCATTCAAAGCATCAACCACTAGTTTGGAATTGTCTTCAATCCACAATCTACTCCACCCCTTATATCTAGCGATCATAATGCCCCAAAGAGCTGCCCTAGCCTCAGTAATGTTGTTTGACACACTACCACAGTCAAAGGAGAAAATCAGCTTAGTGCCACTAAATTCATCTTGAAAGATGCCACCTCCCCCAGCACTTCCAGGATTCCCCTTGGCAGCACTGTCAAAGTTGCACTTGATCCACCCATTCTCTGAAGCCACCCACCTAATGATCTTTGTGCATAAAGGCATGGCATGACACTTTCTTAACCACTAGAAAAGAGGCCAAGAATTACTCCACCTCTTTTTAGACTCAGCGAGATCCCAATTGCTCTTATTGTGCACCTCTCCAATCTCTCCAATGGTGCTAACAATGTCGTCCAAAATTATGTCACTCGACCTCTCCTCACTTATGAAAATATGTCGGTTTCGTTCAATCCAAAGAGCCCAAATGATGACAGTAAGAGCCACATCCCAAATCAAAGCTAGTCCTAAACTTTTGGCCTTGAGAGACCAAAAATCCAGAAAGCAACTCACCTCTTTAGACATGACCCATGACAATCCCCAATTATTGAGGAATCTACACCATATGTTTCAACCAACATCACAATGTATGAAAATATGGTTATTATCTTCCTCCTTCTGCTTGCACATAACACACCAAGAGGGGCCATGTTTTCCCATAGTTTTTAGCCTATCCCACGTCAAGGCACAGCCCCTCCAAGCAATCCACAAGAAAGCGTTCATCTTGGGAATACTGTATCTACAACAAATTTTTCTATTGCCATGAGTCACTAAAATTTTAGCATAATTGTGTGATAGTCGTTGCCATTACCATTCCATTGTAACATGTCCTCCTGAATATTGCTAATAACTGGCCAACTTTCTAGTCTTACTTGTAGCTCCTGGAAAAGCAGTCCCAACACATCAGCAGTGGCACAATGATCTATATACGGATCTAGACTAGATTGCAGTATTAAATGCTTGATTTCAACAACTTTGCAGAATTACAAATTCATGCATACATTATCATAATTATGCATTAAAAACTAAAACTTAAAGTGAAAAATTAGAACATAAGAGAGAGGAGAGAAGAAGTGCAAACAAATTGGTAACGGAGTTCGTCACAAACGTGACTACGTCTTCGGGTCCACTCCAATAGAGAGACCGATCCGATTAATCTCCACAAAAGGATTATAAATGCACCACAACCACTCTTCAAGTACTTTGACAGCGTAACGACGCTCTGACGTACAAGAATGGCTTGAAAAATCTACAGCACCTCTCTTCGTATCACCGGTTTCAATACTTCATCACCTGGAAAAGCTTAACCTCCACTCTCACCTCACACCCCCTTTTATACATGAAATTAGCCTAAAAAGGCTTAACAAATCCATTAATTGCCTAACCATTGTCTAATTGTTCGTAACAAAGCTTGTTTATTTTTCCCTAACCCCCTTTTGGCATTTGGTTAGGTGGGTTTAGTTTGTTTTGGCTTTAATAAGCCATTTGTTATATTTTCGACCTTTAGAACTTCAATAAAATAAACCAACCTCCCCATATATACAAACACCGTTTGGCGGTGTGTTGGCTGGTAATTCTTTTACTAAACATGTGGTCGGGGGATCAACCCGCGCCAACCACTTTTAACCTCATTCTCCCGCCAAAAGCGTAACAAAACAAAACAAAGCCCATATTTAATAGTGAAAGTTGCGCGAGTGTAATGGCATACTGGCCGGCTATAGTGGATAAGGTCACGGGTTCAACACCCGTAACAAATTTTGTTAAAACAAACAAAACAATTTCGAAAACCGCCGGAGAGGAGAGAGAGAACAGGACTCGTGTTGTGCTGTCAGGATGCCGCGTGGCACAATCCGATTCGCTGCCAAAGACACATCACCTACCAACTTTCTGCCACGTCACCGATGACTGGGTGTACAACTACTGACTCATATGCCACCTGGATGCCACGTCAACACCGACTCGACTGCCACATGTCCGCTGACTCACAGTACGGTGCCACGTCAACTGTACGGATGGACACGTGTCAGCTTCTGATTGGTTCCGTACGGATAACTCATCTGACACGTTTCACTTGAATTCATCCACTTGGCTTCCGTACAGTATGGACTTTTTGATGACGTCAGCATCCGTACGGTCAAAAGGTCAATCTCCTCTCCGAACTTTGATTGCCAATAACTCTCGCATACGATGTCGGATTTTGATGAAACGAGATGCGTTGGAAAGCTTGCGACGATCTCTTCACGATGATGCCAACTTAGACAACTTTTGATGAAATCATTTTTTTCGCTTCCTGGACGCCCTCTGATCCCTGTTTGACCCTGCCTTTGACTGGCCATAACTTGCACCAACGAACTCCTTTTTGCTCCGTTCAAGTTGCGTTGGAATCAGGATGCCAAGATCTTTTTGATGGTGCAGATTCTGGAGAGAAAAGAGACACTTCAATTTTCACTGAAAATATCCACCGGATCAGGCCTCCCCACTAAAGACCTTTTGGACCTCCAAAAGTGGCATTTACTCTGACATTAAGTGAGGACTTGGCCTCCCCACTTGTCCTGTATCTTCTGTACATTTGAATACCTGGCTCACAAGTACAATGAAGACTGCAACAACATTGTTGAACACAAACATAACTTTATCACTCCCATAAGCATCTACATCAAATGTCGTAGCCACTAACCAACAAAAATTGACTAGCATCAAGCTGAACAATAATGCAGAGATGAAAAAGAATAAATCAACAAGATATCGATCCTTTACAACAGGAACATCTTTACCCAAGGAACCATCAATGCTTTCAATCATCATTTTCTCATGTTGTACTGCGGGTGCATCCTGCAACATCTGACCCTGGTTAGCTACTCCAAGTTCAAGTTTAGAACCACCTGTACTGACAGACATAAGAGTTAACTCTTTACTTGCATTAATTACCCTCTTTAACGCCTGTTTTGCAAAAGAATGATCAGTCTTAATCCTGTGAGAATGTACAATATCTGAATGCCATCTTTAAACAAGTGATAATGATTCTTTTCCCTATAGAAAATTGCTTCATCATAAAGATAAGGGCTACCAAGCACTATCCCACGATATCCGGAACCACATCAAACTGCGTACTTCATCCACAAATTTACTAGTGATTGTGAATATTAAGGTGCATTGTCTTGTTACTTGCAACTTATCATTTTCACAAATCCAGCCTAGTGGATAAGGTTTCTTATGTTGTGTAGTTTTTAATCCCAAGTTTCTTACAACATCTTCAGAAATTAAGTTCACTTGAGAACCACTATCTATGAGTGCATCAATTTTATGTTCTTAGCAACAACCCTTAAATGAAACAACTCATTCCTTTTCTTATCTTCAGAGAAATCATTAACTGTAGAAGTAGAAGCACAACTAGCAACAGAAACACTAGAAATAGGAGCTTTACCTTTTAAACCCATAGCTGTTATCTTAGTCTCATCATCTGAATCTGAACCAAGATCCAAAACAACATTCGTGGCTTTCTCCTTACCTTTCTGTTTCTGATTATGTCTTTGAGCCCACTTAGGCTTCAATTCGAGATGCAACTTCCAACGTGATCTTCATCATGACCCTTCCTCACAATGAGTGCAAGAAAGTTTGTCATCCTTCTTGACCGTAGCTACCTTTCCTTTCCCTGTCTCTACATTCTTAGAAGATTTCTTTACATCATTATCAAACTTATCAATAAAAGATCCTTTACCCCTTGACTCTAAGTGTGTAGCTTGAACAGACACTTCATCCAAATTACAAGGGTTCAAAACCAAAATAGAATGCCTAAGGTAGGAATGTAGACCTCCTATGTACTTCAACAAAGTGTCTTGGGTATACAAAGGAACATTCAAAGCAATAGCCCTTTTCCTGAATTCATGGGTGTACTCTTGGACAGTTTGACCTTTCCCTTGCCTAAACATTTGCCAGTCCATCATTAACTGTTGCATATGTCCTAGGGGATAAAACTGCTTCTTAAGAGCATTAACAAACTCTGCCCAAGTTAAACTGACTCTACCATGTTGTGAAACTTCTGCCTTAGACTTACTCTCCCACCAGGTTAAGGTTGTACCTCCTAAACGAAGAGTAGCTAATTGGATCCTATAAACATCATCAAATAGGTTTTGGACTCTACAGTAAACTTCTACTTGCTGAATCCAATCATCCAATTTTTCAGCATTAAGTTCACCACAATACTTTGGTAAATCAAATTTTACATCCAATTTGATTTTAGGCTTATACCCACTCTTGAAAGGATTAGAAGAAATAGAATGAGGAGAAGATGGAGAAGGAGAAGGAGAAGAGGGAGGAGAAGAAGAGAAGGGGTGATCTGGTTTCTTGCCACCATCTCCATGATGTTTCCCTTTCTTGTCTTCGTGATCTTCTTGCTTCGACGAACCTTCTTCATGTTCCTTTCGCTCTTGTCTCTCTTGAAAAAGTATGTCCACCTTAGCCTTCATCTCGAGGAATGCTCTTCGAAACTCCTGCTCACTGATTTCTTCAGGAACCTCCATTCCAGAAACTGACATCTTTGGAAATATTCTACGCTTCCCGATCTCAGGATTAAAGTCTTCGAGCTTGCCTTCGCCCTTTTGAATCCTGGATCTCGTTAGCATTCAAAAAAAACAAATAACTGCAATAATAGTCAACTAAGCTCTGATACCACTTGATCTATATACGGATCTAGACTAGATTGCAGTATTAAATGCTTGATTTCAACAACTTTGCGGAATTACAAATTCATGCATACATTATCATAATTATGCATTAAAAACTAAAACTTAAAGTGACAAATTAGAACATAAGAGAGAGGAGAGAAGAAGTGCAAACAAATTGGTAACGGAGTTCATCACAAACGTGACTACGTCTCCGGGTCCACTCCAATAGAGAGACCGATCTGATTAATCTCCACAAAAAGGATTACAAATGCACCACAACCACTCTTCAAGTACTTTGACAGCGTAATGATGCTCTGACGTACAAGAATGGCTTGAAAAATCTCTAGCACCTCTCTTCGTATCACCGGTTTCAATACTTCATCACCTGGAAAAGCTTAACCTCCACTCTCACCTCACACCCCCTTTTATACATGAAATTAGCCTAAAAAGGCTTAACAAATCCATTCATTTCCTAACCACTGTCTAATAGTTCGTAACAAAGCTTGTTTATTTTTCCCTAACCCCCTTTTGGCATTCGGTTAGGTGGGTTTAGTTTGTTTTGGCTTTAATAAGCCATTTGTTATATTTTCGACCTTTAGAACTTCAATAAAATAAACCAACCTCCCTATATATACAAACACCGTTCAGCGGTGTGTTGGCTGGTAATTCTTTTACTAAACATGTGGTCGGGGGATCAACCCGCGCCAACCACTTTTAACCTCATTCTCCTGCCAAAAGCGTAACAAAACAAAACAAAGCCCATATTTAATAGTGAAAGTTGCGCGGGTGTAATGGCATACCGGCTGGCTATAGTGGATAAGGTCACAGGTTCAACACCCGTAACAAATTTTGTTAAAACAAACAAAACAATTTCGAAAACCGTTGGAGAGGAGAGAGAGAACAGGACTCGTGTTGCGCTGTCAGGATGCCACGTGGCACAATCCGATTCGCTGCCAAAGACACATCACCTGCCAACTATCTGCCACTTCACCGATGACTGGGTGTAGGACTGCTGACTCAGATGCCACTTGGATGCCACGTCAACACCGACTTGACTGCCACATGTTCGCTGACTCACAGTACGGTGCCACGTCAACTGTACGGATGGACACGTGTCAGCTTCTGATTGGTTCCATACAGATAACTCATCTGCCACGTTTCACTTGAATTCATCCACTTGGCTTCCGTACGGTATGGACTATTTGATGACGTCAGCATCCGTACGGTCAAAAGGTCAATCTACTCTCCAAACTTTGACTGCCAATAACTCTCGCATACGATGTCGGATTTTGATGAAACGAGATGCGTTGGAAAGCTTGCGACGAGCTCTTCACGATGATGCCAACTTTGACAACTTTTGACGACATCATTTTTTTTGCTTCCTAGACGCCCTCTGATCCCTATTTGACCCTGCCTTTGACTGGCCATAACTTGCACCAACGAACTCCTTTTTGCTCCGTTCAAGTTGCGTTGGAATCAGGATGCCGAGATATTTCTGATGGTGTAGATTCTGGAGAGAAAATAGACACTTCAATTTTCACTGAAAATATCCACCGGATCACACAAAGTTGTTTCCATCGCTGAAGAGGAGCCACTCCCTCTAAGTAATTGCAAACTATATCTCTAATTGTGTCTTCAAAGTGAGATAAGAGGGGCACCAGCTGAGGGTCATCACCCAAAGCATGAGACTCCAGCCATCGGTCCCTCCAAAAAGAGATCTTGTTCCCCATGCCCAATCTCCACACCAAATCAAGTTTCAAAATAGTGTTGCAAGATCTTATAAAGTTCCAAATGCAAGAGCCCTTGGGTAAGTCACGAGTGAAAATATTGTCCACCTCATTACCAAGGTACTTCACCTATAAAATATGACTCTAAATTCTCCCTTTATCAGTGTACACTCTCCACGTCAGCCTCAAGCCCAAAGCCTTATTCATTTACTTGCATTTCTTGATGCCCAGACCCCCCTTCCAGATTGGAGTGCATACCTCATTCCATTTGATGAGGAAATATTTAAGTAAGTCTTCACATCCCCTCCACAAAAATCTCCTCTTGACTACCTCCATGTGTTTTGCAATCTTACTTGGAATCTAAAATACAGACATAGTGTACATAGGGATAGCCGTGAGAGAGGCCTTAATGAGAGTTATCCTTCCAGCTAAAGATAGCCACTTTCCCTTCCAAGAGGCAAGCATCATTTGGATACGATCCGTAACACTTCTCCAATCTCTGGTTGAGTTAGATTTGCTATTCAAAGGCATTCCCAAATACTTACTTGGGAGAATATTAGTGTTAAAACCAAGAATCCTCTGTATCTCAAGCCTGTCAGCATTGCCTTTGTTTAGAAAATATATTTTTGACTTAGTAGCGTTAACCCTTTGCCCTACCACTTCCTCAAATTTATTTAAGAGATTCTTAAGAGTTCTTGCTTCATTGATTTTGGCTACACCAAATAGGAGGGTGTCATCTACAAATTGTAGATGAGATATATTGTTGATTCCATCAGAGACCTAGATGCCTTCCAGATGACCCTCGTGCATCTTCTTCTTCAAGTTATTGCCCAGCACCTCTGCCACCAAGAGAAACAAATAGGGTGAGAGGGGGTCACCCTTCCTAAGCCCCTTGTTATCCAGAAAGAAATTTGTGGGGAGCCCATTAATTAGAACAGCATAGGAAGGGGTGGAGATACAACTAAAAATCCATTTGCACCAAGATTCGCTGAAGCCAAATCTATGCATTATCCTAATCAAAAATCCCCAAGGAACTCTGTCATAAGCTTTATTCATATCCAATTTAATCATCATTCCATCCCTCTTCTTGCAAACGGTGGAGTGAATGGCCTCATGGGAAATGATAATACCATCAAGGATTTGTCTATCCTTCAAGAATTCACTCTGCTCTTCATTGATTATGTCATTTAGACACAACCTAAGTCTGGATGCCAAAGCTTTCATCACAATTTTATATATCACATTACATAAGGAAATCGGCCTATACTGATCAAAAGAGGAAGGAGGATCGGTATTTGGGATTAGGGCAAGATATGTAGCATTCCATGACTTCAGGACAACCCTTCATTTCTTGCACTCTTCAATAGCCAACCGCACATCATCTCCCACCTCTTCCCAATATCTTTGAAAGGAATCGGCCTAGAACCCATCTAGTCTAGGGGCTTTCCTAGCACCAAGGGAGAAGAGAGCAGTCTTAATCTACTCCTTCAAGAAAGGGGCTAGCAAACTCTCATTCTACTCATCCGAGATAATATGAGGGATGCAATCTAACATCTCCTCTTGGATTTGTGGATTAGTATTGGCTTGAGTTCTGAGAAGATCCTAAAAGAAGTCTAGCCCTTCACTCCTAATTGCACCTATATCTTCAAGGATAACATTGTCCACCCTTTTGATCTTCAGAATCTTATTGTGTTGCCTCCTAATATTGGTGGACAACTGGAAGAATCTTGTGTTACAATCCCCCTCTTTAAGCCACTTCACCCTTGACTTTTGTTTCCAAATAATTTCTTCCATCCTTAGTAGCATTTTTAGCTCCTCATTGAGTTTAGCCTCCTTCTCCTTATATACTTGAGAGTACCCATTAGTTGTGATTACCTTGGCCACATTGTTGATATCATCTTCCACCTAATATTTACCAATATGAATGCATCCCAAGGATTCCTTATTCCACTCCCTAGCATTCCTCTTGACATTCTATAGTTTATTGGATACAATGTACCTCCTACATCGCCTAACCTCCGCACTCCACCATTGATGGACCAGCTTGTCAAAATCTATGTGTTCATACCAGAAGGATTCCATTTTGAAAGGAATGCCTCTAGGCTTGTTATGACTGCATAGAGTGAGAGGAATCAACCAAAAATCTGACCCACCATAGTGTTGCACCTCTGAGAAGAAACCACCTAAATCAAGAAGCCACTCTAAGTTGAGAAGGAAGCGGTCAAGTTGACATTGTATGTTATCACCCCTCTCTCGCTTATTGTTCCAAGTGAACCATCTGCACCTAGCCCTGACATCCACCAAGGAGAGATCATCACATAACCTTCTCAAATTGATGGACATGTTATAGTTGAAACCATAGCCTCTACTTTTTTCATCAAGAGATAGTATGGAGTTGAAATCCCCCTCGATAATCTGCTTAACTTCGTTGTGGAACTGTCTGAAAGATCGAATATGGTTCCTTTTTCTCAACCTATCTAGTTCATTATTAGGTCGATACACATTGGTTAAAAGGAATTGTGTTCTGCTCCTCAAATCCTTGCAGCTTATAGAGAGGTAGAATTGTCCTAAATCTACTAGTGAACAACAATAATGGTTTTTGTTCTAGAGAATAGTGAGACCACTAGCTGATCCCACAGCCTCTTGTTCCACTCCATCCCCATCCAACCAAATCCTGGGCATCATCTCCTTCAACTTACCACAGCACAACTTGGTTTCCTGAACCAAGACAAAGTCGGGAGACTCTCTCTGTATTAGCCGTTTAAGAAAATGATGCTTGTTAGGGCAGTTAAGCCCTCAGATGTTCCAACTATTGTGTTTCATGGAAAACCAGATTCAGGGAGGTGCTCGCCTCCAAGAGTCACAAATTTGTTCAGAGAAACCTATGATCCATTTTCTAGATCCTCCAATGCCTTGGACCTTTCCTTATAAGCATCATTTTTTCTTCCCCTGGTATTAGATGCCCTGGCATTGACCACTAAAGAAGGCTTGTTTCCAAATTTTGTTGTCCACCTAGTGGCAATGCTCCATTCATTGTTTTTCTTAATCGAATCCCTTCCTCTAGCGCTGATTGCTTCAAGACCCAAATTGTCCTGGAAAAGGGGGACCAAAGGAGCCCCTCCCACCATCGAATCCAACATTCCAGTTGTATCCTTCAAACTATCATTGACCAACATTGCGCCTTGTGGTTGCCCATAAACAGCCTTCTCGCTTATATCAACTGAAGAATTGGGACATTGGTTGGGCTCAATAACTAGGACATACTTTCTTTTTTTATCGATGGTTGCATACCGCCATGATGACTAGGGCTTGGGGGAAACACCACTAGAAAACCCTCATGTTCTTTCTCTGCCACTGGCTTTTTGCATTCCTTAGGCTCCTTTTCTACAACTACATCCACCTTCTTAACCTCCTTGTCCTTACTCAACTCCAGACACAACCTAGCCAAGTGGCCAAGTTTTCCATACCTGTAACAACTAATTGGAAGCCCTTCGTATTCTACCGATTGAGTCTATATTCCCAAAATAGAGGATAGGCGGATGCTAAATTTTAGGGGTTTGCCCAAATCCAACCACACACAGATCTGCACTTTATCCTTTAGCTTACAGCCCCCAGAAGGCACCTCACTCTGTATGAAGGCCCCCAACGAATCCCCAATCAATTTAAAGATCTCATCAGATCTAAGCTCGAGGGGGAGTTTGTGTAAATTAATCCAGAGTGGAACACAAAACAATGCTTCTTGCCTGGGATCAAAGCTAGGGGTCCATGCTCTCACAAAAAATTCGGTACTACTGAAAAACCATGAGCGTCCCTTGATTACAGCATCCCGCTCATACTCAAATGCAAAGGTCATCTAAATAAAACCTAACAGCATGAGGTTGATCACCGGTTCTGAGCCCTTCCAAGTTGATTTGTACCAATTCCTGATTTGTTCGAGGGATGGAAAAATTCCTACGAACTTGGTGATCACCGTCGTCTGCTTAAGCCTTTCAATCGTCGATTGAAGCATGTGTTTAGGGATGACAAATTCAAGGGCATCTGTGGCTATGGTAAGATTTACATTTTTGAAAGCAACCCTTTCTAATTTACTCTCCTTTTTTCCGTGATGCATCTTCTTACTTGCATCGACGAAGAGGGCACCCATTATGCTCACTTCTTCCATTTCCGCCCCTTCATCCTCAATGCAATAAGCTTCCTCCTACTCCCTCACTGGTTCTTCCTGTGATTGCCTAGAATCACTCATTTTGCTCAATAATTTTTCCATGAATAGATTCTAATATTTAATATTTAATTAAATAAATTTTATATATTTATTTAATTAATTTTTACCTTATCCCCATATCCTCCAACTAAATTAATTAATTAATTCTTTTAGGTTAATTAATGTCAATTTTTCTTTTCCTCTAATATTTAATTCCACTTTATCCTCAATCTTTATCCATTTAATCCTAGCTCTCCATTTTGTTCACATAGATCATAATATAATTTTATCCTCATGGGATAAGTGTCCCCTTCACATGTCTAACTAACTCATTGTATAGACACCCAACCAAAAGTTAAACTAACTTTCTATCTCATTCATTCATTTAATATCCCATCTCTTAATCCTAACCATCCACATAAGGATGTTTCCCTAATCCACATCCTAAACCTAGCCCTCATCCCTCATATTACACTTGTCACATGACTAAAACTTTGATCCAAGCCCTAATCCTCTTCCAAGCTTACCCATCCATTAACCAATCCATCTTGGCCCTTGATTTCTCTCATAAAATTTCTATAAATGATTGGTCTTCCATCCCATTTGCATCAAATATAATTTTATGGTACTATTATGCTACCCAAATTTCTATTGAATCCTCTTAATCATATATCATTCTATTGGTATATTCCAGTTATGTCATTTGCATGCAATACACTGGTTTTTTTGTCACCTTAATTATGCTACATAGAAGGAGAGTGGTGGATTTATTTTTAAACAAGACTTTTATGTATTTTAGTTTTAGTTGTTGAAGATTAATAATATAAATTTTGGTATTCTTTAATTGTTAAAAATATTGTTGAAATCTTGTTACATTTCTAGATTTCTCATCATATCAAAGAAATTTCAACTTTTTTTAGAAATTCAAGGTTGAATAATGATGAAAAAGGATGAGGATATTATGCAAACATGAGGAGTAATATGCAACTACTGAAAAGGAAAGTGGAAGAGCATGCTAGAATTATTGAAGAAAAAAGATAGAAGAAAAGGGATGCATATGAAGAAAGAGAGAAAAGAGAAGAACATCAAGAAGATAGTTCATCATCTCCATACGGAGAGGAGTGTAAATGTACCTAGTATCATCCACATCCTAGCCACACCCAATTTTATCCTTTTCTAGTGTTAATTAAATAAAACCAATTATTTAATTTTAACTTTCCCAACCATCTTCTTAACATAAATGAACTAAATTCAAGTTATTATTTAATTAATCCAACATTGTATTTCTTTTGTCTTTAGTCTATCCTTAATTAATAACTTCAATATTTACTTAATTAAATTTACCTTTCACATCACTATCCTAAAAACTCAAATAAATTTCAATTATTTATTTAATTTCCCTTTTTTCGCTTCAATCCATTAATTAACTAAATCTAATTAGTTAAATAATAAACTCACTTGCACATTACTAAGCATGATTAAATTATGGCCAAATTTGCACATAATATACATGTGCATGGCCCATGCTTCCCACTTCCATACAAAATCCTCTCATCAAATCTCAACCATCTATTTCTCTTAGAAAATATTGACCCTTCACATGTCTCCAAAAAAGATATGTTCGACTTCTAAAAAGGTTAAGTTTTATCCTCACCCTTCATTATTTCCCAAAGGAATCTTGATATTTAAAATATCTTTAATGTTGGACCTCTACAAGTGCACCAATCACAAGGTGTCATTTTGATGCTTCTCTTTCTCTTAATTCTCCTAGCTAACCTCACCTAATGATCCTTCAAATCAATCTCAATTCTTGATCAATAGCATCCCTATAATTTATAAATAGCCCCTCTTGTATGTGAAACATAGAAAAATAGGTAGGGCTTATGAAGAAGAATTGGTCAAGATGATGAGCCACAATATTTTTCTTAGGGATGTTTCACTCAATTATGAGGGATAAAATGCTTAAATAACAATCCCAAATCAAACCTAACTATTATAGCAATAATGACGGAAGTTTTGAGAGGCTAAAGAAATGTGCACCTAGCTGCAAGAGTGTTGTTTTTTAGGTCATTGAGGACTCATTCTCCCAAGGTGGTGAATGGGTCCCTATTTGGGTTTCTGGAAAGTTCTTTTTGGGTTTTGTTCCTCTCAGTCTGCAACTCCAGATTCCAAATGTTCACTACTTTAGGCCTCACTGAGGACTCATTCGCCTTTACTAGTGAATGGGTCCCTGTTAGGGTTTCAAAAAACTAAATTTTGGGTTTTGTACTTCAATGTCTACACTCTCAGCTCCCAAATGACCAACTCCCAAAATTTTGAAACAAATTATATAGAGATTTTTTCATGTTCTTGCAATGTAGATGACAACTTTGCAACTGGATAATTTTGACAATTTTACTTCAATCTTCTTCTCCACTTGATCTTCAACCTAGAAACCTACAAATACGCATCCAAAAGGAGAAAAACTTGTTGATTTTTAGAAGATAGGGGTTTTCCTTCGTCAAGCCCTATTTAGGTAATTAAACCTTATGATGAAATAACAAAATAGAAGCATCAAAAACATGAAATGATGATACCTTGGAAGATTTATTGGAATGTAAATCTACAAACTAACATGAAGTGGCCATGTAGAATGTAGATCTAGATCTTGAATTAGATATGAAACAATGCTTGCAAATGGATCTTCAATACTACATCAACACACATTAGCTCAACCACATGCTTGATGCATTATGCCTTTGACATGATGAAATGATCTTGAATTGCTGCAATAAAACCTTGATAATCCAACTTTGAATGCCTTTAAGATGCTCTATAATGCTCTTATGAAAGTGCTCTAATGATAACTTGAACTTGTTAGGTGAAACTGTGTGAATTAACCTTATATTTATACTAAATTTAATGATTAACCCTTAAATTCAAATAATTCAAGCTGACATCAGATCTAGAATTCAAAATCTTTAAAATATCACCACAAATAAATTTAAAAAGGGGTGTCCTAAGCAAGGAGGACCCATTCACCACCTTGGGTGAATAGGTCCTAGCACAATTTCCTAGGACCAAGCTTTAGAGAGGTGAAATAACATCAAAAACCTATCTCAAATATGCCAGAAAAAGGGTGTCCTAGGTTAGGAGGACCCATTTTCCCAAAGTGGCGAATGGGTCCTAGCACAGTTTTATAGGACTTCAACTTTTCCAATGTGAATTTTATGTAATATCACTAATAGGTGTCAAGATATATCCTTGAAAAATACAATTAATAAGACTTAGATTTGAATTAAAGGGCCAATTAAGCTCAATTAACCACAATTAATTAATAAAGCCCTAGATTAGTGTGAAAGTGTAAGAAAAAACTTTACAACACCTTAAATAAATCACAATTAGGTACATTTTATCATTAATTATTAACTCCCAAACTAAGCATGAAAAAGGGTTACTTTTTTCAATGCTACATTTTGGCCCCACTTTAGTGAGAGTTTTCCCCCATGTCAAACTCACTCTAAAGTAGACAGTCAATATGCTTAAGTATGCAATAATAACAAAGATAAATAGTCATACCCTATCAAAAACCAAGAAAAACAAAGGATCAAGCACAACCATTCCAACACAATGTGGAACGTGATTGTTTTTATGTAACAAGGATCAAACTTCGACAGTCTATCTAACACTATGTGGACTAGGTCTAGGTTGTTTTTCCATAACATGTGTGATCACTCTAGGCTAGTGGAACCTGAGTCTTTCCACTAGGTGTGTTATCCCAATGAGGTATCAAATGAGAGAATCATATTAGTGGGTAAAAGCACAAACATGTTTCACACTTTATAAAGGAATCGACCAACAACTAAAAAAAATTTGAACTTCGACCACATAAAAGTGGTCTTTATGTTTTGAATTTTAAAATGATGTAAACTAATGAAATGTATAACTTTTGATGAAGTTTATTCTTGGAATTTTTCAGATTTTTAAAAAAATTGTTTTCATTATTTTTTATCAATTTGAGAACAGATTTTGGAATGCAAAAAATTCAGAAAAAAATGACTTCATGGGCCGTCAAGAAATAAATTGAAAAAAACTTAATTTCTCCCTATTTTTTTCCAAATAGGTAACTTCAATAACTTATGCATGGAAAAAAAAAATCAAATTTTGAAGTATATTTTTATCGTAATAACATTTTAAAGTCAAACTTGTTAGAATTCAACAATTTTCATAGGTTGTCAACTATTGTCTATTTTTTTAATCATTTTCAAAAAACAATTTATACCCTTTTGAAGAAGACTCTCTCCTCTTGTGCCCCATATATTTTTTTAAAAAAATTAATGTGTTTTACAATTTTTTTTATTTCTAATCAACTTCATTTTTAACTTTAACAACCTATTTGCATTATTTTTAAAATAAAATATATTAAAACTAATAAAAACATTTAAAAAATTACATATTTGGATTTACCATTCTGAGCTCTACAAAAGGGTTTTCTTTTTTTATAGAAAAAACATTCTAACTAAAGAAATACTTAGTTGAAGTTGAAAGTTTCAAAAAATTCTTTAAAAAGCTAAATTGGCTGCCAATTAGGATGCGGCATAGACAGTTTCAATAGAAAGGGTGTCACGTGAAACCCTATCTATAGAAACCTCACACATTAAAAAATCCAATTTTGAAGCCAATTTAAAAGCAGGAAAAGGAAAAATTAATTTTTTTGAGATTCAAGCGAAACTTATTCAGTTGAAACCCTATGTGCCACGTATAGGCCACGTGGTTTTGGTCGAAATCTGTTCAGCTAAAACTTTTCCATCCGAAAATATTTCACTCAAAACTATTTATTTGGCTGAAAGTATGACACAACTTTGTGCTTTTACCCTAGCCTCCCATACCATACCAAATTTATCCTCCTGACAACTCTGATAGGGCACCATATGCTTTTAAATGCTTTTGAATGTTATTTCTATAAGTTTTTGATAAAGGGTATTTGCTTTGTTCATATAAGGTATTCTTCTTAGGGAACATCATGCCTAATGTCTCCAAGAGAGGACAAGTCAAAGAGTATCAAATCACCACTTATGGGATGCCTCTCATTTCACATCATGCCACCAAGGGAGATCATATGCTTAGAAATATCACTCTTGGAGGACATCAAACCCAATGGCACCACCAAGAAAAGGACATGTCACAAGAAAAAAGAAAATCATGCCATGAAATATGTCAAAAATGTCATCAATGTATGGCCCCACTTTAAAGTGGTTGCTAACACCATTACTGTGAGCAACTGCTTTAAAGTAGCCAATGTTTTTTCCTAAGACATGAGAGCTTTCCTCAGAAAACCATATGCCAAGTCATATGTTTATGAAATAAAGTCGTGCCATGAAATAGGAAGGAAAGGGTTTCCCCAAAAAATACATAAGGGATCTATGGATTGAGGGTGAATATGTCTTTACTACAATTTTTTTTAGAGCTCAAAACTATCATCATTCCCCAAATACTCATAAAACTGGAAGAATAACACAAAGAGAGAAAAAACAAAGAAAAATCCTTTTGGGTCAACATGGAAGAGACCTAAATGTCTTGACGCCTTGCATTATCCCCAAAAAGAAAACACAAGACAAATGAAAAAAGAATGAAAAATGTTTTGGGTCAACATGGAAGAGCCCTAAATGTCTCGACGACTTGCATCATCCCTAAAAGAAAAACACAAGACAAATGAAAAAAATGAAAAATATTTTGGGTCAACATGGAAGAGACCTAAATTTCTTAATGCCTTGCATCATCCCCAAAAGGAAAACACAAGACAAATGAAAAAAATGAAAAATATTTTGGGTCAACATGGAAGAGGCATAAATGTCTCAATGTCTTGCATCATCCCCAAAAGGAAAACACAAGAAAAATGAAAAATATTAAAACAAAAAATGATGTATGACATAGAGAAGAATGTAGATACATACATAGGAATGCATGAAAAGAGAGAGATACATCAAACGAAACATCACGGGGGATCACATTATGCACATGAAATTGCATAAAGAAACATGAAAAAGAAAAAGACTACTAAGGCACATGCGATTCAACCTCTAATAGGTTGTCCACATCCCAATCTCAATTTATATGAACAAAAGATGGAAAATTAGCCAAAGAGACAACAAAACATACCAAAAATAGGGAAAGGCTAACTAACCCATGCCCCAACTAAGTGCAACACAAGGATGAGCTGAGATAGGTGATGAGAATGAGATCCTTGCAATAAAGAGAATGGTTTGAAATGAGTGTATAACATGTAATAGTGAGAATGTTTAAGACCCTATAACTATTACATGGCAAGGAGAAGCAACTAGTATTATTGATTATAATGAGTAAAAAAAGTATCGACTTGATGCCTATCTAATGAGATATTCCCACATGTAGTATCTATCAATTTAGGATGCACCAAAGTTAAACTTGTCTTGCAAGAATCTTTTGTAAAGTTGTTAATGTTAAGTGAAGGCCTTTTTGATCCTTTTGTTTCTTTCAAGGGACGATAATCAAGACCATTAGTTGTTTCTTGTGTGTTAGGTTCTATAGGGACACAGATACCTTGTTCTCTAGCACCACATCATTTTCCACTAGAACCAAGTTGTCTCATAATTTCATAACCTCTTCCATAAATTTTTTGCGTTTATTTTGGATTTCGCGGTTTTTCATAATCAACTTCATCAAAGTTTTTTGTGTAATTTTCTTGATCTTCTAAAGTGGTTGAAGTGGATGGTTTCAATTTTTTTTTTGAATTTTGTGTTGATATTATTGCTTTTTCTTTTCCATTTTCACACTCTTTATTCATGATCTTCTATTCTCCCATGAATTTTGGTGTGAAATATAAGGAACCCCAATAATCTTCTAACAATTTAGTGACTTCATCAATGTTCTTCGTGTGTTCTTTTTTCTTGACTTCCACTTTTTTAGTTGCATACTCCAAAGGATCTCATCCTTCTTTCTCAGCAATCAAACAAATTTTTGACACACAATTGGCTTGAGTATATAATTTTTTTTGTCATAGATGTATTTCATTTCACGATGAAGGGTAGAAGGAACCACTTTCATCTCATGAATCCATGGCCTTCCTAAAAGAACATTGTATGAAGGGTCATGAGGCATAACATGGACCAGAGTTTACAAGGTAACCTTTCCAACTTTAATAGGCAATGTGATGACTCCAAGTGGTTTTTTTCCTACGTTATCGATGTTGGAAAGAGATACCACATAAGTCATCTAATGTTTCCATTGATGGAAACCCTAGTTAGTAATCCTATCCACACTTCAATATTTTCTTACATTGAAAGACAGATTGAAGATACGTGTTAATTGTTAAAGCTAAAATAGGGCATCTAAAAAAGTTGTGTACATTGACTCATATGTAATTTCCTATTATCATTTTATGTTGTGGATCTCAAGGAAGGTATTTTAATGTATGAACTATAAATTATCTTTGAATCTTAGGGCCTCGTATTTATTGGTGTGCAAGTTAGAAGATCTAGTTTATTTATTTTCAGTCCAACAATGCAGAACAGCTGACTAGATGAGTGTAGCATGTTGTGAATATTTGAGGTGTAATTGTTTAAGGTGTTTCATGTTTGAGCATGTTGTTTTGTGTCCTCATTATGTTTTGGCACATTGTTTAATTTTCATTGATAATTGTTTATGGATTGAGTCGATAGTTTGTACACATTTTATAATTTTGTTAAAGCCAACATGCAGTTGATGTAATATCTAGTTGTAGATATATATAATTGATTATTCATATCATTTTGGTGTGTGTTTCAATATATTGTGAAAGTTCAAAGGAATATATATCAATTGTGCATAGTTACACTTGAGCAGAACAAAGATTGGTGATTCGAATTAAGGCAGACAGAGTTTCAAGAGCATAATCAGATAGAATGTGAAGAGTACTGTCAATGTGCTTAACCAGAACTATAATCAGGCATTAGAAAATGCTAATTTCATAGTTCATCCACTCTATTTTTCTATCTATGATTGTAAGATAGTGAGTCTTCTTTTGGGCAGTAAGAATGTTGTATTTGAGTAGTGAGCTCTAGGAAGTGTGCCTAAATGCATGTTCATTCCCCATTTGTAAACACTTATTTTGAGTATACTCATATTTTGGATTAGCCTCCGCCATGGTTTTTCCCCTAACAGGGTTTCCACATAAAAAATCTTTTTGTTATGGTGTTTTGGTTGATTGTCTTGTGTTCTTGCATCTTTCTTTTGGTTCAATGTTATAATTGGTTTAAATATCAAGTTAATAAAGTTAAATTTTGTAGGAAAATGATTCACCACCCCTCATAGTGCTCCTTGATTCCAACAATTGGTATCAAAGCCTAGTTCCTTGGAAGAAGTTTAAAAGCTTGGGGAAGATCAAGGAAAGTGATTCAATGGATTCTGGCAGTCTTCAACAACAACTTTTGGTGGCACTAGATGATCTTGATCAGTCCAAATCTGAAGTCTAGGAATTTCAAGCATGCCTCATGAATACTGAGAAATTCATTCAATCATTGAAAGATCAAATCAAGAATTCTAGGGAGAAGAGAAAGGAACTTTGTGATCAGCTCAAGCAGAAAGAAAGTAAAAGAATGGAAGATGAGCACCTAAGTCAAGCCTTGAAGGAAAAGATAGAAGAATGTGAAAATCTCACTAGAGATAATGTTGTCCTATAGCATGAGATGGAATCTATTGTGATGAGGATGACCAAGGAGATTGAAGATAGAAAGAAGAATGAAGAGAACCTTACTCAGTCCTTGAAAGAAAAATCTAAAGAATGCAGCAAATTTAATGATGGATTCAATCAGCTGGAGCTTGAATTGCAACAATCCAAAAAACAATGAAGAAGAGCTTGAAAGACAGATTGTTACTCTCAGGCATGAACTTGCTACTACAAATGAATACAAGGAGAAGTTCAAGATTATCTCAACTAATCTTGATGAACTGATTCAAAGGTTGAAGATTGGAGGTAACAAGCCAGATCTTGGATATGAGAAAGGAGAAAGCTCCAAATATAGTCAGAGGAAATTTAGGCAACAAAATTAGGTGAGCAATGCTAGAAGGTATCTGGTAAGACAACCTGATGCTCAAAAGTTCAATGGATACTATTTTTTTGTCATAAATTTAGTCATATGGTTGCTCAATGTAGAAGTAGAATGAATCCAAGTGGTCCATCATTCTTTGGTCAATGTTTCAATTGCAATAAGTATGGTCATAAGTCAATTGAATGCAAAAATATGACAAACAAATTTTTCAATAGAAATGTCAAATGTTATTCCTACAATAGATTTGGCCATATTGCTAACCAGTGAAAATCAAGAGAAAATCAATGGAATAATTGGTCTAGACAAAGAAATTTCATGTGCTATAATTGTAACAAATCCAATCACATTGCAAGATTTTGTAGAAGCAGGAAGGGTCCAATAAACAAAGGGAAAAATATGCAAAAGGATGATAAGGGAAATGGAAAATTTTCTACAGATGAGATCAGGAATCAAATGAAGAAGACATGGGTGAAGAAGAGTGCTTCTAATGCAGGAAATGAGTTAGCACCAGAATCTAGTACTAGAAATTCCTCCGAGAATTATTTTAAGGCCTCTGGCCTAGGGGGAGCTCTCAATAAAATCTTTTACCCCCTGTAGGTAGTTGGTATTGGGATGTGTAAAATTGCAACGATTGCTTTAATGATCTACAGATATTTTGGGAACAGCTGTGGAGGAAATTTATGCAAAATTGAAGGTCCATAAAAGAATTTTCTTTCATAGTCTATGAAAATAGGGTATCCAAAAAACCTAGGGAAAAATCATTTATTGTGATAAAAAGTTAGGTGTGTGAATGACAAAAGGTTACTTCTATTCCTCATTTGTCGCATTTCATTTTGAGAAGAAGTTTGGAGAGCTCTACAAGTGAATTTTGGCGAGATACAAGTCCAAAGGTGATTCGGCGATCAAACCCTAATCTAGCAAAAGGTATTTATCTACAAAACTTGTGAACTTGGAATTTTTGAAAATGGCCATTCGTTTGGTTGTTGATATTAAGGATAGACCCTGCCCAAAATTCAAATGGCACCTGTTCAAATCCATTGAGATAGAACCATTATGTGCATTTTCTTTTGTTCTGTATGGTGTTTTTCTCATTGAAGATATATTAGGGCATATATTCATGTGAATGTTGAGGATTTAGGAAGCTCCCAGTTGTTAAATCTGTATACAAATCACATTTTGGGAGAAGATCTTTGTGTAAGGCCTAAATTCAAGACTTTGGAGAAGAAGAAGTTCACACAAATAATGAATTTTCCCATGTTCGATGAAAATGAATGGGTTTGATACATACTGAGTCGAGTGCATGTCAAATTCATGTGGTTAAGTCAGCCCTTCAAAATCACAAGAGAATCTATAAGTATTGTTATTGGTCTAAATTTATCCAGTGGGTTGCACACATTGAAAGTTGTGAAGAACCAAACAGTCACTGAAGCAACCAGTTCCATTTTTAACAAGAGAGCCATGACAATTAATGGCATCATTGAATTGGATGTAATATTTTATTCTATGGTTATTGGATATAAATCTATCACTCCAGCTAGGATAACTCTATATCTGGTACTTAAATATATGCAACTTATCAAATGGTCAAGAAAAATGAAGAATATGACTTATGTGAGTTACTTCAGGGCCAGCTAATTGAAAATCTTGGTAAAATCAAGGACAAGAACTCTTTCAAGTATGGAAATCTGTTGTTATGCCTATTCTTCTACTTCATGAATGAAGTTCCAAGAGTTGGTAAAGTGCAAGGGGAAGGTGATAGACCGGTATCTATTCAAATCAGTGACATATTATATAGAATCAGTGATAGAAAAGCAAGGAAAACTACTATCTAGGGTTACTTCAAAAAAAATCAGAATGAAATGCAAGCTAGGGAAAGTATTCCTAAATCTATTGTGGAAAAATATAAGGACACTATTTTCTTCATGGTTGACATTGATCAATGTTTCATGGAAGCAACGAAACCTAGAACAGTCTGGATAATGCCTATAAGATATGTTAGTTGAAGAAATAGATATTCCTAAAGCCAAGCAAAAATCTACGATTGAAGAAAAGAAGGTTGAGGCAAAGGAGGTTGTTATGGAAGCAAGAGACACTACAAAGGCAGTAAAGGATTTTTTAGAAGAACAACAAGAGGATTTTGACTCTGAATTGGTTGAAGTTCCTATCAACTTGGATACTCTATCTCCTATTCAAAAGTTGAAGGTAGCATCATTTTCTTAGGCCAAGGCAAGGGAGGAGATATTGAAATCTCACATTGAGGATAGTGAACTGCTAAGTCTTGCATCCGGTATCTTGGAGAAGATCATTCCTAAACATGTCAAGGACTCATTTGA
Organism: Sequoia sempervirens; assembly: GCA_007258455.2. NCBI lineage: Eukaryota > Viridiplantae > Streptophyta > Pinopsida > Cupressales > Cupressaceae > Sequoia > Sequoia sempervirens. Next base: position 39,057 of record VDFB02279046.1, read on the forward strand.
TTCTCCCTTCAGTCAGCTAAATAAACTTATCAACTTTGTAAGTACTCACTTTGAGTCTCTTGAAAAATTAGTTGAGGATAAGTTCCAAAAAGAATTTGATGCAAACAAATTCAATAGAATGAAGTGTATGATTTCTAATGATAAATCCTTATTAGCTACCCATGAAAAGAACATTCAAGGTGCATTTTCTGAGGCTGGAAATATCTACAAGTCATGCTTATCCTTTTCAAAATTCATTGAGTTCATTGAGTAGAAAGTTAAGGAATATGAGAAATAGTTAGCAGATATTTCTCAATCCTTTGATCCTCTAACCATTTCTGTGATTAAGCAAGAAGTTCAAGTCATATCCCTGCTTGAAAAAATTAAAAGTTTGAAGCATGAAAAAGATAGAATTGTTGAAAGGTTATGTGAGCTTAGAGGACTAATTGGTCCTAAAATGGAGACAATGCTTAGTGCATTGAAGGAAGCACAAGATGTTATGGTTGTCAGTGATCCAAAAAATATTGAGTCAACAAAGATGCAATCCTACCTGTTCTATGGTCACATGACTATTTTGGAGAGTCTCAAAAATGGTTGGGACAATATTTTAAGCCTATTGAAGAACAATTTTGTAGAAATGTTTCAGTCCATTTAAGTTAGAAAAGCCTATCTGTACATATCAATTTTTTCATAGAAATTTTGTATGATTTTTGGTATGCAGATTCTCGTCTTTGTCATTGATGTAAAAGGGGAAGTATGGGATAGTGAAAAATTCCATATTCATCTCAGGGGGAGTTTTGATCAAAAAAGATTTGAAGTTTTGAGGATTGCAGTATATTCATGTTGGTACTGATTCTGACACTTAGTCATTTTTCACTAAGTGTTTCCATCAATGCCAAAGGGGGAGATTGTTGACAAGTTACACTACACAATTCATCTAGTGTTGTCATTTATGGAAGCCATAGTTAGTAATCCTATCCACACCTCAGTATTTGCTTACACCAGAAGACAAATTAAAGATATGTGTTAACTGTCAAAGCTAAAGCAAGGCATCCAACAGAGTTGTGTACATTGACTCATATGTAATTTTTTGTTATCATTTTATATTGCGGATCTCAGGGAAGGTCTTTTGATTTATGAACTATCTTATCTTTGAATCTTAGGGCCTCGTATTGATTGGTGTGCAAGTTAGAAGATTTGGTTTATTGATTTTCAATCCAACAGTGCAGAAAGGTTGACTAGATGAGTGTAGCATGTTGCGGATATTTGAGGTGTAATTTCTTAAGGTGTTTCATGTTTGAGCATGTTGTTTTGGGTCCTCATTATGTTTTGGTTGACATTTTTTAGTTTGAATTGATAATTGTTTATGGATTGAGCTGAAAATTTGTACACATTCTATATTTTTGTTAAAGCTAACATGCAGTTGATGTAATCTCTAGTTGCAGATATATATAATCAATTATTCATATCATTTTGGTGTGTGTTGCGATATGTTGCAAAAGTTAGAAGGAATATAGTTCGATTATGCACAGTTACACTTGAGAAGAATGAATTTTGGTGATTCGAACTAAGGCAGGTAGAGTTTCAAGAGCAGAATCAAACAGAATGTGAAGACTGTTGTCAATGTGCTTAACTGGAACTATAATCAAGAATTTGCAGATGCTAATTTCATAGGTCATCCACTCTAGTTGTCTATCTATGATTGTAAGACAGTGAGTCTTCTTTTGGATAGTAAGCCTTTTGTATTTGAGCAGTGAACTCGAGGAAGTGTGCCTGAATGCATGTGCATTCCCCATTTGTAAACACTTATTTTGAGTATACTCATATTATGGATTAGCCTCCACTGTGGTTTTTCCTCTAACAAGGTTTCCACATAAAAAAAATATTTATGTTCTGGTGTTGTGGTTGATTGTCTTATGTTTTTGCATCTTTCTTTTGGTTCAATAATATAAGTAGTTTAAAGATCAAGTTAATAAAGTTAAATTTTGCATAACACTAATTCACCCCCCCTCTCAGTGTTCCTTGATTCCAACAATTGAACCCATGAATAGATAAAAAAAATAGGTTGAATTTGGATTTTATCTATATCAATCTTATCAAAAAGGTTTATGCTACACACGTTAAGGTCTGAGCCATTATCAAAAAGAGTTCTCTTTATCGCTACTTGATTAACATGGACTATTATCATGAAATCTTTATTTTGTTTTTTCTCTTCTAATGAGGGTAAATCATCTTGATGGAATGTAATGTCTAAGTTGGCCAGAGTTATAGGTTGAATTTGGGCTGCCACTTCATTTTATTGCACATTAGGAGGGGTAGGAACTTGATCCAGGTGCATCTCAGGACCCAAAAATTCAAATTTTTTGAAAGCCCTTAAAATCAGCACCATGTCAAAGTGCTCAAAAATAAGAATTAGATGCAACTTGAATGAGTGAAAAAGGAGTCTGTATGCCCCAGTCAAAGTTCAGTCAAACCAAGTGAAGGGGCTATCAAAAGGTTAAAAATTCCTACTTTGCTCACCATAGGATAAGTCATTAAAAATTTGATGATAGGTGACAAAATTTAAAATAAATGATTAATGCTTCAAATGGGTTGGAAGAAAACTCATTTGTTATTCAGTTAAAATTGAAAAAAAATGATTAATACTTGAAATGAGTGTGAGAAGCTCATTTATTATTCATTTAAATTGGAAAAATGATTAATAATTGAAGTGAGTGGAACTCTCACATATTATTCATTTAATTTGTAAAAAGGGAAATTAGTTTTGTGTGAGAATCCACCTCACAACTATTTTCCTATTCTCAAGGAAGAGTTAAGAGATTCATGGGATTTTCTCTCATCTTATCCCTTGAGTTGTTGTGGAGTTATCATCTCCATAGGTTGTGGATTTAGGAGAATTACAAATAGCCTTTTAATGGTTATTAGGTGGGATTAGAATTAAATAAAAACAAAACCCCAAACAAACAAAACTTATAATAGCTTGAATGAAATACTTTCAAGGGCTTAAATAATATTTTAAAATATGTAATATTTTAATGGGTTTGTAATAACCCATGTCTAAACCTGAATACTTAACATAACTTTTAAATGGTTATTTAGTTACAGTTTAAATGAACTAAATACAAACCCTATGATAACAAAAATCCTGAAAATATAATAAGACAAGGGCTTAAAAAAAAATCAAATGAATTTTAATAAGGGGGTTATTGTTTTTATTTTTAAAATGTGGAAATTGTTTAACTCCATCATTAAAAGGGGAAATAAGCCAAAATGGTGGTTGTAGCCCAAATGGGAAAATTTGAAATATAAAAGGGAATGCTAGGGAGGCATTCTATCATCACATTCTTGGAGTGAATTCTCTCATTCAAAATAATGAGTTCTTCCTATCGGATTCATTGAGGATCTGGTGACAAAATTATTACAGGACAACCTGAGAGAAGAATTGTGGTTATGAAACTCCATGCGGGTATGTCAATGGACTATGGTGCTTGTACTTGAAGGAGTGTTGTAAGATCCAATTGAATACTTTTCTCTTGTGAGGTTGTGGTGAAATTATGCATGTGGGCATCCAATGCCAGGTATTACCAAAGTTTTTTTGATACTTGACTTAATACTAGCATATTGAATTCAATTTTGTAATCAAGGAAAAGTACCTCAGTATCTAGTTCACATTCAAATGATTTTGTAAGAAGTAGGACTACATTTTCTTGTCATTATTGGAAGCACTAGTATTGTGTGGATTTGGGGAGTGCTCGTAGGGCTTTAATACTTCCTGTGCAATGACAGCTTGTACATGTAGTCAAAAGACTAGGTGTTGTAATTAGTTTGCAGGTTCAACATTAATGGAAAATTGATCATGCTTATTGAGTGGATCCGGAGATGTATCCTAGAGAGGTGAACTTCGTAAAAAAATGTGTCCTTGCTCTTATGGTTTATTTTTCATTTCAACTAAGGTACTTATCAATGAGCTCAGTAGATTGATGAATTGAATTTACATATTGGATTTGAATCATTAATTAAAGATCTTGGCATAGATTTTTGTAAGTGATTGTTTCAAATTTGTTTAAGTGAAGAATTCATTGAGTAAGCACACTCACTAAATTGGTATCAGAGTTGTTTTTGAGCTCAATCTACAATTTGCTTGGTCTTTTGATCAATTTATTGGTTTGCAAGTCTATAAGTGTCGGGTGCACATCCAAGAGAAAGATGCCATCACAATAAGGGGAATCTTCCAAGGTGACAATGTTTGTATCCATGGTGGATGACTTCTTTTCCATGAAGAGGATGATCGAAGCACTCCACTAGGATAAGTCTGAGAGTATTCAGGAACTTGAGGAAGCCAACCAGCGCCTCCAGGGGGAAAATGTTGAGTTGAGGAGTCACCTTGAAGACTTGGGCTGCCACATCATTTGATTGCACATTAGGAGGGGTGGGACCTTTTTGTAAATCACTTTGAAGCATGTTATGATAAATATGTGAAGCTTGAATAAGGTTCCATAAGGGTATCTTAGCAGAATTATTTTTAAGTTTTTTCAACAAGATCATACTCCTTTTCATTTTTTAAAGGCAAATGGGGAGGACTAGGTAAGATAGGGTTAAGTAATGGGATGGATGTTTGAGTTGTTTGTATTGGTTGTGGATTGTTCCTAGTGTTATATGTATGAGAAATGATATTATAACTCGGTTGTTGTGAAACACTATCAAGTTTCCTTTTAGGTTATTCTAAGATAAGCACAGACCTTTATTTTGAACTTGTGAATTTTGTGATGGTGGATAAATGATAAGTTGAGGCTTGAAGGAGAGTACTTCAAGGGATATCTAATGTGCATAACCTTAGAAGACTTATCCTTATTTCCATGGTCTCTTAGTGAAGCAAAGTCCAATTTCACTTCATCATCTTCATCTAAGGAAGCCTCGTCATTATTGTTTGAAATACATGTGTCAATGTTCTCATTTTCTTTCACCATGATATCTTCCTTAGTGGGAGAGTTTTTAGGAGAGCTACAAACTAGATGTTGTTGACATTCAAAGGTTGGTTCTTCTAAAATGACTTCATCACAAGTAAGGGAGTTATCAATGGTTATATTTTCTTTCTTATTAAGGATGAAATTCTCTTGTTCAATAATGTTTTGACAAGTGGAAGAGAGACAAATGGGATTGGCATGGCTCTCATCGATTGTATTTCCTAACATCAAAATATGTTTTTTACCAATAGTAGAGATATTAGGAGAATTCCCAAATTGATTGTTATGATTGTCCATGATTTCATCCTTTTTCTCTAAAGTGTCATTTTCTTGTGCCATGATATTTTCCCTAGTAGGGAAGATTTTAAGATTTTCATCACATTCCATGGTTAGATTTTATAAAGTAGCTTCATCACAAATAGGGGAGGCATCAAGAGAAGAACAACTATTATTTTAATTATTAGAAATGATTGTACTTTTTTATTCAAATAGATATGTACAAATGGTAGGAGCATTAGGGAAGGGAGAAACAATATTCTCATGACTCTCAATAAGTAGATATTCTAACACAAAACTATATTCTTCATGGCTAGAAGAGATATTAAGAGAAGAACCAATGTGATTGTCATGGGTACCTACAACTAAATCCACGTGTCCTATAATTTCTTCCCAAGAAGGAGAGGTAGGATTGTCATAGCTCACAATCCTTGGATATCTTAACACCAATATATCCTCCTCACAAATGTGATATTCATGATTGTCCATGATTGTATCTTCTTTCACTAAATCATTCTCACAAGTAGGTGAGGTATTTGGAGATCAATGAAGACTAGGTAAAGTAATGTTAAGAAATTTTTCAATGACCTCATCTTCTTGTTTCATAATATCTTCCCAAGGGGGAGGATGAGAGGGAAAAACAAGACTTTCATGATTCTCAATGATTGTATCTTCTTTCACCAAGATACCTTCATCACTAATAGGAAAGGTATTGAGAGAAGACCAATTATGATTGTCATGATTTTCTACACTTGCATCCTCTTATGTTATGACATTCTTACAAATCTGATAGATATTAGGAGGGTATCCAACATGCTTGTCAAAGGTTTTATTTTGTTTTTCTAGGTTATACTCATTATTATGGAAAATAGAATCATGCAAGCCATGTGATACTCTATGAACACTAAACGCTTGAAAAGAAAACATGCTATCACGAAAAGTAAACTATGCAATTTTCATATTCTAAACAAGGAAATTTACTGATTACACTATGCCCCAAACTAAAAATGAAATGTTGTAAATGTAATTTTGAATTTTGACAATGCACTAAATGAAGTAAATTAATATAAGTTCAATGAATTTAATGAAATAGGAAATCAGTAAACAAAAACAGAAATGTAACAGTAGCAAACAGAAGCATAAAATAGAGATTTCAAATTCTAAAAAAAAATAGATCAACACCTAATCAGGGACTCATTCGCCACCTTGGGTGAATGGGTCCTATATTAGGATTTTTGAAATGTTTTTGACTAATTTTTAAGTATTTTTTAGTCAAGTTCACCAAGATGAAACATAGAAAAATAGGTAGGGATTATCAAGATGAATTGATCAAGATGATGAGCCACAATATTTTTCTTAGGGATGTTTCACTTAATTGTGAGGGCTAAAATGCTTAAATAACAATCAAAAATCAATCCTAACTATTATAACAATAATGAGGGAAGTTTTGAGAGGCTAAAACAATGTGTACCTAGCTACAAGAGTGTTGTTTTTAGGTCACTGAGGACTCATTCGCCCAAGGTGGTGAATGTTTCCCTATTAGGGTTTCTAGAAAGTGCTTTCTAGGTTTTTTTCCTCTTATTTTGCAACTCCATATTCCAAATTCTCACTAATTTAGGCCTCACTAAGGAGCCATTCTCCTTTAGTGGAAAATGAGTCCCTATTAGGGTTTCAAAAAATAAATTATGGGTTATGTACTTCAATGTCTCCACTCTCATCTCCCAGATGACCAACTCCCAAAATTTTGAAATAATTTTTGTAGATATCTTCTTGTGTTCTTGCAATGTAGATGACAACTTTTCAACTTGAAAATTTTGACAATTTTGCTTCAATATTGTTCTCCATTTGATCTTCAACCTAGAAACCTACAAATACACATCCAAGAGGAGAAAAAATTGTTTATTGTTAGAGGATAGGGGTTTTCCTTGGTCAAAACCCATTTAAGTAATTAAACCTTATGATGAAATAATGAAATAGAAGCCTGAAACATGAAACATGAAATGATGATAACTTAGAAGATGTATTGGAATGTATATTTGCAAACTAACATGAAGTGTTCATGTAGAATGTAGATCTAGATCTTGAATTGGATATGAAACAATGCTTGAAAATGGATCTTCAATACTACATCAACACAAATTAGCTCAACCACATGCTTGATGCATTATTCCTTTGACATGATGAAATGATTTGAATTGCTTCAATAAAATCTTGATAATCTTCCTTTGAATGCCTTTAAGATACTCTATAATGCTCTTATGAAAGTTCTCTAATGATAAATTGAACTTGCTAGGTGAAACTATGTGAATTAACCTTACATTTATACTAAATCCAAGGATTAATCTTGAAATTCAAATGATTTAAGCGAACATCAAATCTAGAATTAAAAATCATTAAAATCTCACCACAAATAAATTCAAAAAGGGGTGTCCTAAGCAAGGATGACCCATTCACCACCTTGGGCGAATGGATCCTAGCACAATTTCCTAGGACCAAGCTTCGGGGAGGTGAAATAACATCAAAAAACCATCTCAAATATGCCAAAAAAGGGGTTTCCTGGGTTATGAGGACCAATTCGCCCAAAGTGATGAATGGGTCCTAGCATAGTTTTCTAGGACTCTAACTTTTCCAATGTGAATGGTATGCAATATCACTAATGGGTTTCGAGATAGATCCTTGAAAAATGCAATTAATAAGGCTTAGATTTGAATTAAAGGGCCAATTAAGCTCAATTAACCACAATTAATTAATAAATCCCTAGATTAGTGTGAGAGTGTAAGAAAACACTTTGCAACACCCTCAATAAGGCATAATTAAGTACATTTTATCATTAATTATTAATTCCCAAACTAAGCATGAAAAAGGGTTACTTTTTTCAATGCCACAGTATGTTATTTTCAAGAAGCTCATGAAAGAAAAATTCTTGTCATCAATTTGAGAAATTACATACAATATCCCCATCACAAATCTATTATAGAGCACAACCACACACATCTTATGTGTGTAGCAAGGATTTGTGGGTGAGATAACTCTTACTTTCTTTCATCTTTTGTGCAATTCATTAGCTTAATATGAGGCATACATTAGGTGTAGAAAGGATTTAAATTCATGGTTTGAGTCCTTATTCTATGTTCTACATCTATATTGATCATAATTTGGGATGCCTAGTGGGACCAACTCCTCATCTAGCCATACTTTGAGTTTTTTGTTGAGTTTTCTATTATAGGCTATCAATTTGGTGCATCTAACCTACTTTTAGCAATTATGCTTCACAAATTAGTGCACTTGAATGTAGATCGGTACAACTACTCTGTATTGGCACATCTACTCTAGTTTGACATATTTGCTTCATAGAATAACAACCCTATTTCATAGTTTGGTTATTTTATAGCTATACTAGGAATTGTTGGTTATTTTTCTTGCAACCTTCAATCCTAAGGAGAAACACAATGCCTAAACCAAGGGATTAAGTGTTTAGGACAAGGAATCTACACTATCAAGAGATTGAAGACAAGAAAAGCCAATGAACAAGGCTATGAAAGCCTTCTGTAGTTTGAGCTCCACAAGACTTAGGAGGGTGCTCCTAATTGTAGGTCCAAGCATATGATAAACTTTTCAAGCAACAAACTATAGACCTATGAAATGGATAGTTCTCAGATATATGAGTAATGGGTATTTTATATTCCACCATATTCAAGCATAATCCCATTTGTATTGAACATTTTTTAGAATAAATAATTTAAATATATTCATCTCAAACACATAGAGGGTTAATAGATGAAATTCTCTCAAATCCAGCCTCTATTCTCTTTCATACTCCATGAAGATACAAGAAACTAAGATAACTTAAACATAAAATTAAAAGGACCAAGGTAATAGAGATTTAAATGATTTGGTTGTTTCTAAAAATGATATAGGTAATATCACATATCAGTGCCTAATCCTAAGGCATGGAGTCAAATCTAAGCTCATGAATGAAAACTAAAACAACTTATATCAAATTAATGGCCCTTTGACAATTAATTCTTTACATTAATGTGACCTCTCATATTACTGCATAATCATACTTAAAGATCTGTTGCATTCCCTCAAACCCATAGTAATTTGCATATAGAATTTAATTCTTTACTTGAAGAAACCCATACACAAATCACACAACTACAAGAAGATTACAATGACAAATCAAAATATCATTGATATATTTAATTCATATGCTATATGAGAACACAAAATGGAGACAACTTCTGCAATATTTTAATTGATTTGCTCAAACTAATTGACACTGGTATAGAAATTTGTGCATTCATTTCCTGTAAATAAAACCCTAATTCCTAGCTAAGCATTATCTATTTCCTTCCCCTAAACTAAAATTTTAGAACCCTTTAAAAATGAGAGAAGAAGAAAAGATATAGAAGGAGAAGCCCTAAAACTACATCTTCAGTTGACATCTGGCATCTTTAGCTCCCGTTGATCTATAACTATCTTTGCTTCCAGAAGAATCTTCAATCTACACCTAATTCATGCATCTTGCATTTGCCCTCTTTCCCTATAATAGAAAATATCCCCTTCATGATGACCCTCTTTATCCATTCCTTGTTGTTGAAAATATTTTACCTAGGCTACAAACTTGTTGTTTCATTGTAAAAATTCTTCACCTCTCCCACATTTTACCCTACAATAAAAATTATCTTCTTGTTGCAAGTGATTTGTTCCTCCATGAAAGCCTTTTAACCTACTCTATGTATTTACCATGAAAACTCTTTCATCCTCTTTATTTGGTTGCACTTTATAATTGTCTTTGCCCAGTAAAGAAAAAATATTTTACTAGTGAAAGCTCTTTACTCTTTTATTTATTTTTCCAAGCATTTTAAAATTTCACTTTATTGCCCAACCATTAAAGGTTTTAACTCTTATTTCACCTAGCCATGGAAATATTTCATTAAAATATTTGCCCCTACCATTTCCCTTTTCACATCATTTAAATGGTGAAAAAATTATTATATCAGGCAAAATATTACCTTATTCATGCTTTTATACTTTTAAATTCACATTTAAAAACTTGCTTTTTAAATGGAAGCTTTTAAATATTAAAGCATGGGCAATAGTTAAAAACTTTAAAATATTTACTTGGGCCAACCCTGGAGCCTCTCCCCGCTCTCCTGTAATCTTCTTCTTACATCAATACCAAACTGCACAGGTTGGTGGGCATACCATATTATAGAGCCCAAAATATTAAAATTTTAAAATATTTTTAAAAAATTTCTCCCCGTGCCACCGTGCCCTTGTGTTGACATCAGCCCTCCTCTTCACAGGCTAGCAGGGAAACATGCCTCCTGATTTGTAACTTCTCTTTGAGCCAACATTTATCAATAATATTAAACAGTAATCAATATGCAGCCTATATCTCCCTCCATCAAAGGCGTGAATAGAAGCTCTCTATTCATTTTTTCCCAAATCATTCATTGTTAGGTCGATTTTTTTGATGTAGGGGTGTTTTAATGGCTACAGGCACCCAAAATTCATTCCAAACATGCTTAAAATCTCTGCCTTGGTATTAGTAATGATCAATGGATGATTTCAAACCATGGAGCAGCAATTTTGAGCCAAATAGAGCCTCCAAAAATTGTTTGGAGGCTCAAAAACGTGAAAAACATTCCACTTTGCAACACCACCTGCTTGAACCTTTCCTAATGCTACCTAAAATACATCAAAGACACTTCCATAGCGAAGGAGAAACTCTATTCTTCATTGCAGTATCCTCCCAACACTCCTCCCGCTTGCCCGTGAGCTTCATGTGGCCACAACAATATTTCCACAGGCTCACAGGCAAAGCATATAGAGTAAAATAAAACATTTGAAAGTTTTAACAAAGTATTGGAAAATCTGATGAAGTTGCAATAAAGTATACAAATAACCTTAAACTCCTCCCAATACTCTCATCCTGCTTTCCCACTTCCCCATGAGTCTCCACAACTATGAGCCTTCTTCTCACGGGTTGTCAAGGAGAAGTGCAGAGAAAAATGGATTTTATAAAGTTAAACTTTAAAACTTTACAATATTTAATTTTCCCTAATAATGCCTTTATTCCCGTGCATTTTTCCTTTTTCATAACAATTAAAATACTCAAAGTCTTTTAAATATTATCATTTGAAACATTAGAGAGTGTGCAAATTTTCAATTACACCTACCATCCAAATAGGGAAAATTTATTGCAGGAAAACCGAGACACTTGAAGCCATGAAAATTTTCATGGGGCATTATCAATTATTTAGAGAAAACCCATTTCCTCAAAACTTTCATCGCCAAAATATTTCAGGTACCTCCTTTGTAAACTGGCATGTTGGATGCCTTTGCCGCAACTAAATGAATTAAAATAATACATCATATGATCTCCTAATTTGATTTAAATGGGGCTGGAGATGTTTTGGACCAAAATGAGAAATGGGTCGCCTTTAGAATTGCAAAGTTTGAAAAAAATTTGGAACACCAATTTTGACCAAGTTGCAGTCAGAAGATTATTAAATAACCCATCAAAACTTATCCTAGGATCCTAAAACTGAGCATGCATGTTACCATTTGACCCAAAAATCCATTCCAACAAATTTCTTGCCAAAATTCATCTTGAGGTGCAAGATATTAATATCCAAAGTGGCTCAGTCAAACTTTTCTACAACTGCACTTATTCAAAACCAATCAGGGCTCACCAAGTTGTCACTTCGAAAAAATACCAAATCATCTCCTAGGGAAATGCCACTGGACACACTAGGTCATTTGGGTACATTTATTATGTGTGAAAGATGGATTTCCTTCAATCCACATTCTTCTAAAAATATTGAGCGTCAAAATTGGCCACCTTAAAACATTCTAAAAATGCAGATGCAAAAAGTGAACTGCATTTGCTTTTGACTAGGGAAAATAATCAAATCAAATCATGAGGCTCTGAAAAATAGACCATGGAGTATATGAATGTGGGAGGCATGCAAGGAATCAATCCATTCATCATGACTATCACCCAACTGTGAATATTAACTCGAACAGGAGGCCACTGAACAAAACTGCAAGTTCACAAACAACAAAACAGTCACAGAACCCTCCAACTTTTCTTTTCAAAAACCCTATCAAAACTCATCATAAGAAGATTAAAACTAACATTCATGTTTACATATGTCACATTAGTACACCCACCAAAGGATTTGACATGAAAATAAATGGGCTCTGAATTATGACCCTCCAAAGTAGGTCACTAGGGCAGATTTTTCAAGGGCACTTCCAAGTGTGTAAAGCCAAATTTTTCAACATGGGCACTTCAAATGTAAAAAATTTTAAGATTCCAATAGGAACAATCCCTCCAATATCCCTAACCTCATGTTTTCCTTCATTTCACAACATTTGTTGGTGTAAATAGGTATCTTACTATTTAGGTCCTATTTACATTGTTAAGTCCACTTAGGTCCTAGGAAGGAATCTTTCTAGTCAAGCATTAGTTGTCACTTATCATATCTAGTTGGCATTCATTTAATGTTTGTTTCTTAGGTAGTTATGAGTTAGTTTTTTCATGTGATAGGATAAAGACACTTGTCATGGTCTTGTCTAATCCTATCTCTCACCTTGCCTATATAAGCAAGGCATCAAATGTACATTGTCATATATATTTTGGTTGACATATTCATTTTAGCATTCTTGCATCCATAATCATAGCATTATATTTTTTTCATCTCCCTTGCGGAATTTTTTTTTTCTTGTAGGTGATCTCAAGGTGGTGAGGAGTTCACCATAAACTCCTACATAGTATCAAAGCTTCAATGTTGTAGACTTTTCCCAAATCTTAAGGACAAATCTTGGCATGAAATTTTTGTTGGCTGTGAGTTAGGGCTTTTTGGACCTCACCATTAACTCCAAGGCATTAGAGAAGTTAATTTTTGGATTTCATCATTTTTTGTTATGTTTTGACTGATCTACAAGGGTTTGAAGGAAGGCTTTCAATTGCCAGATCTGGGGGTAGCTAGTTTTTTCAAGCACTTTGGGCAAAAACCAACATCGCCAATGCATCTCGGAGGCTTGAGAACCTAAGGATAACTATCAAACTGTCAATATTTGAGACTTTTTATTAACGCACAAGGTAAAAAAAATTACGTTATGGATCCATACTTGGCCATATAGTCATATAGTTGTCAGATCTACGTCAATCTCTATGTATCGGTGTGTCACCAAAAAATGTATAGTTGACATTTTTATGCTCACTTGAGTCTCTCTTATGGACTTTGGCTTGATTTTCCCTAGATTTAATGTTGTAATGTTGCCAACACATTCACATTAGGTCTTGGACCCTTGATAATTATCAAGATTTCTAAGATGTCTTGTAAAAGTGTTGTGAAGTGTTGTAACCCACTTTCACACTTTTCTAGGACCCTTTCATTATAATTCATTTAAATATCCCCTTTTTATCACTTACCAAGTCTTATTTCAAAGTGTTGTAAAGAGTTGTAACAAACTCTCACACTTTTCTAGACTTGTCTTCACTAAATCAACCCTTTCTCATGTTTAAATAACCCCTTAATGCACTTTCTAGACATACTTAAGTGTATTTTTGAGAATATTCCTGTTAGACATCATTTAATCCACTTTAATCTCTGAAACCCAGTGAAATTTCCCTAGTGGGACCAAGTCGCCACCTAGGGTGACTTAGTCCTACTAGGCACAAAAATCAAAATAATTTTAATTTATTGGCAGGATTTTATTCTCTTACCCTTGAGGTCAGCCTGTGATGTGTTATTTTTGGGAATTAATAGAAAATCAAGTATAAATAAGGTTTTTTCTCCTCTTTTTTCATCTCCTAATTTCCTACGATCTCATTATTCATTAAGCATTCAATCTCTCAAGCATTCAAGCACTCTAAGCATAATTAAGTCATCCATTAGAGCACTTCATTGCATATATGCAGATTTTCACATCAAAGGTTTGGTAAGTTTATGACATTGCATGTTGTTTATTTATCATTATCTTCATATTTCATTTCATTATTTAGGGTTTGATTACCAAATCGGGGTTTGACCAAGGAAAACCCCTATACACTAACCCTTAATCCTTTTTCCCCTCTTTGCATGTGTGTCTGTAGACTTTGTATGCAGATTTGTTAAAGAGATTAGTGTCAAAAAGTGGTCAACAATCCATCAAATTCAACAAATCCCTAATTGAAACTTGGAGACTTTTTTCAACCTGTTTTCTATAGAATCAAGATCGAACAGCTATTAGGAAAGCAAGTGCAGACTAAAAGCTACAAAATCTTGTTTTGAAATTTCAGAAATCTCCAAGTAGACTAAGTCACCATCTATGGTGAATTAGTCCCACTGCCAGGCCTGAAAATTGTTTTTCACATTTCTAGACACCCATTTGGCAGATTCTTGTTCTGACAGATTTTCTTTGAAACTGGACAAAGTCACCCAACTTGGCATAAGTTTCCTAGTCAACTCTATAGGATTTTAGAGCCTCTCTACATCAAATTCTAGATTCCAGGTGCACCTCTCCAGTTTTTTCCAATTATTTGATCATTTACTTGCATTCTTAGGTATTTTTGCATATCATGGTGTGTTTTCAAGCACTTTGCATTTCTTAGAATTAGCATCAATAAATCTTTTCCTTTTTAGTTTGTTGCATTCATACATTACATTTAGTTACATTGCATCCCTTTTATATTAATCTTGAGTGTATACATTTGTATTTTTTCCCCAATCTTTCTCCTTTTAGGTGAAAACCCTAGAAGGAGCTTAAAGAATTCGCATAACCAAAATCATTATCCACAACCGGGTGAAATATTCTACATACTACATAAGAGGCTATCATCCCTATGTCACCTTGTACTTTGTATTCTTCATCGATTGGGTACTAGCTTCTAAATCAATCATTTATTTTAGGCTTTGTTGATGTATGGTTAGTACAATCATATTCATTATGATTCATAGGTATATATCACTAGTTTTAATTTAAAATTTGGTTTTAATTTAAATTTTGGTTTAAAATTTTAACCAGCATTGGTCAAAGGTTTTAAATCACTCGTAAGTGGTTATACCCTATGGTCACGAGGGGGATTAAGCCTCGAGCTCGCCTTATATGGCTATACCTCAGGCAACACGACCCAGGTCCCACAAAATAACTTGCAAGAATGAAAAATAGATTTGTTAGATAAACCCTTTCACCATAAACTCCTACAATATTTTGACCAATTTGTGAAAGGGTTTATCTAACAAATCTATTTTTCATTCTTGCATAGTTATTTTATTATTGATCTAACTCATGTCATACATTTTTTCCCATTTACTACCTCCACTATGGTTTGGTACATATACTTCACACTTTGGAATTTCTATTATAGAGTGAAATTTTAACTCCTTTATTTGGAACCTTTGCATCTTAGCCTTAGCATCCTCTTTTTTGAAAATTTGGGCCTCAAATTTATCTTCTCTTTTTATTTATTCCAGCTTTTAAGCTTCCTAATCTACCTTCTTATCATAATTTCTAGCTACCCACTTGTAGGCTTTCATCTTTTGTGCATTTTTATTTGACCTTTTTTTTTTGTGTAGACCACCTAAATTGGTTGATGTGTCCTTATTTGGAAGTTCTACTTCATAGAATGGTGTATCTACATTCATCATTTAGTGCATCTATAGGAAAATTTTGGTAAGTGCATAAATAATCTTTTCATGTTTCTCCATCTATTTTAGCACCTTTATTCTAAATTTTAGTGTTTCTTACTCTTTGGAAGTGTATTTGTTATGCATCCAAAATTATATCCTCTCCTTGGGGTTTAAACACTTCATTAATAATATTTTATAGCCTAAACCCTTATCCTCACAACAATTCACTAGTCCAAGACTCTTTTAAGAAACTACTAACTCATTTGTTGTAGGTTTTTTTGTCAAAGAACCCAATATTTACCACTAAACCTAGTTGAACATTTCCTTTTATAAAGGGAATTACCATTATGTGTTATTCTTGTGGTGAAGATTTGGTTTGTATATTCTCTCCTTGAACTAAAAGGTGACCCTAGAGATCAAACACACCTTTTATTCACTTTTATCATTTTTAATCCCATGAAAACTAAGTCATGTATGATCTCTCATCATTCCAAAAGTTAATCTTGGAGATTAAAAACGCCTGCCTTTTCTTTCCCTGAGCGATGTTGTCTTAGAATTCATCTCCAAAGGGGTGACCTAAACCCTTGTGTTCTAGTGGTTATACTAATTTGAAATAGAATCAAATAAATACCCCATTGGGAGGACATTTATCATTAGACTAAGCTTGCAATAAATTTATACATTATAAAGTAGAGGAGAGTGTTCTATCCTCTTGCATGAAGTGTTTAGTTATACCATATCATTTCACATAACTGAGTATCAGGTACCTTTAATGATATCAAAGACATCTCCTATAAATATTATACAATCTTAGATAAGACTTATTAGCCATGTTTAGTTTTAATGCATTATTAATTTGTTAGCCCTAAGAAGTTACTTGTGCTATGCCCCTAGAAATGGGTTTTAGGTCGTGTATGCTCTCCCCTCATTCCATTGAGAAACCTTTGGTGATAAAAACATTTATATTTCCTCATCATGGACACTACATTTCATGCTTAGACAAGGCATATTGATGGGCTTACAACAACACATACTCCCACTTAAATAGTCTAGGTTATTTATTTTCTTAGTGTATTTTCTTATCAAAACTCGTGAATCACCCCTATAATTCAAAACATAAAACTTTTGAAACCATTAAAATAAAAACCAACCTTTTAAGAAATAAAAATTCAAAAAATTATTAAAAACCAAAGGTTGAAAACCTCATCCCACCATCATAATCCAATCCATTAATCCAAATCACACGTCATGATCATAAACCTAATCAAATATTATTCTTGTAACTATTGTCACATGAAATCACACCATGTTGAACATGGAGTTCAACATTATAATGACATAATGGAACTAACCTCAAGGTGTGGGACCTTACAAATGAGCTCAAATCTTTGGAGAAGGATAGATTCCTCTCAAAACTAGATGCAACAATACTGGTCCAACCTAACACAAAATAACTCTACACTAATCCTAATATTGTAGAAGGAAAAGGGAGAATAGAATGTTGAAATTTGAATAAATGGTGATGCACCAAGATTTAAAATTTTTCTTCCTTCTTGTGATTTCACATGGTATCAAAAAACCATTGAAGAAACTCACGTAGTTCCCTATTTAACCATATTTATAAGAGAGAATGAAGGATAGGGTTTGAAAAATCCTTAAAGGAGTGCAAATTACCCACAATTAACACTTATAAAAAATTAGCACAATCATACAACTTGTAAAAATGATAAAATTCCATGCATGCATAGAGGTATCAAATGTTACACAAGATGCAAGCATTGAGAAGAGGTAAAATAGTGATTTTATTAATATGGTGGTGTGAAAGCCAATCTTACAATTGAATAATATAAAAATAATATAATTTTTCTAGAGAAAATATAGGGAAGAAACCTTACAATGAGTACAAAAGTATCTTATATCATATGCTGGTCATAAGAGAGAGATAGGGCATGTGACTAGGCAGAAAACCTTAAATAAAAACCCTACAAATCATGTGCAGACATATGTAATTCAAATATTGAGTTGAAAGTCCTCTAAAATGGTCGTGACATCATATCCATGCTTCCACAATGATGAATCCTTGGATAAAGTACAAAAACTCCCACAAAATATATAGAAAAATCATAACTAGGGATGGTCCTCTAACAAAAAGTAGTCTGCAAATAATAAATAAAGCATGGGTGTCATTTTTCCACTTAAAGTTGGTAGAAAATCCATGTTCAAAATCATTCTTGTAGCTCCAAGAATCAAATCTAGTAGTTGGAAAAGTTGTTGCAAAATTAATGATGATTTGTGGGTTGAAATGTAAAAATCTATCGGACGGTGGGAGTGGGGAACATGAAATGGATTTGGAATTTTGGACTTTTTCCAAAAGCCAAAAGGGAACCCAAAACCCGAAAAGGACCAAAATGTCCCTTGAGAACTAAAAACCCCAATAAGACATTTTGAATAAAAGGAAAGGGGAACTGTGGGATTGAGACCCAAAGGGAACCTAAACTCAAAAAACCAAAATGTCCCTAGAAACTAAAACCCCAATAGGAAATTTTTGAAGAAAAAAGGAAAGAGAAATTGAGAACATGTTTGAATTTTGACTTTGCCAAAAGCAAACCCGAAACCTGAAAAGGACTAAAATTCCTTAGGGAACTAAAAACCCCACAAAACAATTTTGAATAGAAAGGGGAAAGGGGAAATAGAAAATATTTGGACTTTTGACTTTCCAAAAGAAAAAGGGAACCTAAAACCCGAAAGGCACCAAAATTTCCCTAGGGAACTTAAAACCCGACATGACATTTTGAAAAAAATGGGAAAGGGGAACCAAGAATGGATTTGGAATTTTGGCTTGTCCAAAAGCCAAAAGGGAACCTGAAACCTAAAAAGGACCAAAATGTCCCTAGGGAACTAAAAAGCCTTCACAAGAAATTATTGAAGAAAAAGGGCAAAGGGGAACAGAGAATAGATTTAGATCCAAGAGCCAAAAGGGAACCTGAAACTTGAAAAGGACCAAAATGTCCTTAGGGAACTAAGAAACCTAATAGGACATTTTAATAAAAAAGGAAAGGAGAACTGGGAACAAATTTTGACAAAAGCCAAAATGGAATCTGAAACCTAAAACGAAACAAAATTTCTAAAAGCCAAAGGCGAACCCGAAACTCAAAATGGACCAAAATGTTCAAAAGCCAAAAGGGAACTCAAAACCTAAATGGACCAAAATGTACAAAATCCAAAAGGGAACCCAAAACCCAAAAAGGACCAAAATGTCTCTAGGGAACTAAAAAACCTAACAAGACATTTTGAAGAAAAAAATGAAAGGGGATTTCCCGTGAGATTTTCAACTGGGTATTTGACTGAAGCTTGGAAAAGGGATAAACCAACTATTGGTCAGAGGGACACTTGAGCATGATAAACCCATTAATATTTCTTAGATTGATTATAATTGATGGGGAATGAAATGGGAGGCACAAAGTGACAACATTTTGGAAATTTCTATGAAATAATTTCTTGCTAATCATGGAATCCCAAGGCTTAATCAATCCATTGGGCATAGAGTCATAAGAGGAACTTGCAAAAACTAGCTTTCCTCAAAAGAAACAATGACAAAATAACATGTGCGGGCTTGCACTTGGAGGAAAACAAAGACTCCTAGATCATACATTCCCCTAAGGAGAATGTAGAGTGTGTAGCAACACTTCTTGGAAAAGAAAAAACTAAGCTAATATGTACATGAATTCTCAAAACCTATCAAAAATAAAGTTTGAGATGAATTCCATTAACTAGAATTGGCATAGCCTCACCATCCAGCCTAGAGAGATGGAATGCATTGTCCTCCTTATAGCTAATGATGACATATGGACCGCTCCAAATGACATCAAATTTGGTATGCATTCTAGCTTTGGCTCTATCTGCATCCCAGTTTAGTACCAAATATCCTTCCTAGAACACTCTATGGATAGCTTTCTTGTCATAATTTCTCTTGATTTATGAATCTTAAGGGCTTGCATAGCCTTGTTCTTGGCATCTTCTAATTACAGTAGTTCTGCCAACCTCGCTATCATGACATCATTTTATTTTAATTCCAACTCATGTGCTAACTCTAGTGACAATAGTATCCTTTCATCCCTTTCATGAAACAACATGAAAGAGGAATTTCTAGTAGCTCTCTTGGGAGTGATTCTATTAGTCCAAAGGGTTGTCTTCAATTTTTCATGCCAAAACCTCTAATTATCCTCAATAGTCCTTTTAATTATCTTGATGAGATTTTTATTTGAAGACTCAACAAGACCATTACCTTGAGGGTAATAATTTGATGAGATTTTCAAGTATATACCATTCCTAACTACCCAATCACTAATTTGGGTACCAATCAAAGCCTTGGCATTATCAAAGATGATGGTGGAAGTGGCACCAAACCTGGTCACAATTCCATCAAGGAATTCCAAAACCAAAGTCTCTATAGCATCCTTTAAAGCTATAGTGTAGGAAAATGCATACCCTTGCATTTTCACACTTATTTGAGCCCACCTTTCTTTATTTATCCCTATTTATGTCTTAATTGGTCCTATTTTTCATCCACAAGCCCAAAAAACTATATCTTTTTATGACTAATCCTAGCAAACATGAAAGGATAAATGACAATTTAATTATTTGGTTGTGTGTCCCTAATTTTTGGGTCAGTACTAAGATGTCACCTAGGGCGTCTTTGTCCTCCAAAGGTCTTGTAACTTTATTTTAAAGGCACCTTCAATGAATTCATATGTCGAATTTTTGTGGTGTAATTTCAGGATATTAAGCATGTATAAATATAAATATGAGGTCTTTCACTCATATTTTTAACTAGAAATCTTACAAGCAATATAAGCTTATCCAAGAATTTGAGTATTCGAGCATTCAAGAGCAATTCATCAAGCATTTGAAGCCATCACCAAGATTCAAGCATCATATCAAAGATCTTCTTGCGTCATGTGTGTTTTTGAGCTAACATTTGTGATGTAGGGTTTTGATTCAAGCAAGAAATTCAAGTCAAGATCTATCAAGAATTCATTGGATTCATGATCTACATTCAAGCTAGCCATTTCACACAAGTTTACAAATTTCATAACAAGGGTTTGGTGAGTTGTAACATAGCACTTTTTTCATTCATCATTTCCCTCGTTTATTTTATTTCATTCCAAGGTTTAATTACCAACAAGGGTTTTGACCAAGGTAAACCCCCATTTACTAAAAATAAACAAGTTTTTCCTCTCTTGTGTGTCTGTTATTCCAGATTTAAGTTGTGAATAAAAAATAAAATAGGTTTGGGAGGCATGAGCCACTATTCTCTCTAGGTCATTCAATTATGTCCTAGGAACCCAAATTGGATTGACTATCAACCCAAAGGATGACTCAATTCTCAACAAGGAGGACAAAGGATAGGTTATTTTAGGCTTTGAAGGGTTCACCACCAAGCAAAAGCTTGGAAAAGACAACTTAACATTCAACTCACAAAACGTAGTAATGTAAGCTAAATGATGAATGCAAATGATGAAATTATGTAACAAGTTAGGGTTAAAATATGTCAAGGAGGACTAAGACACCCTTACTATCTTATTAGTCCTGCTTCTATTTTTGGGGCAAATACAGAATCTTTGGATGTCGGAAAAGGTTCCAAAAGAATCTTTGCAAAATTCCACTTGGAGGACTAAGACACCCTTTTTACCATCTTAGTCCCAATCTAATTTTTTGAAATCTTCGAATGTGATCCTGAGGCTTGATGTTTTCACTTCCTTCTTCTCTGATCTCAAGTTTGGAAACTTCCAAATCTGGCATGTAGGTGAGCTTCTGTGAAGATGACAACTTTTCAACTTTTCACTTCAAATTATCTTCAAATATTAACCTAAATCTACAATCACAAACACACAAGAAAGGAAACACTTGTTGGTTGTTAGTAAATGGGGGTTTTCCTTGGTCATACCCCTTGTTGGTAATTAAACCTTGAAATAGAATGAAATGGAGGGAAATGATGAATGAATAAAATGCTATGTTGTAACTCACCAAAACATTGTAATAAAGGTGCTACAAATATGCTTGAATGGCTGCAATGGATGCGGTTCTTGACTCTTACTTGAATGATATTTATTTTTGAAACACTTGCTTGAATCATAAACCCTACATCACAAATGTTAGCACAATAAAAAACATGATGCAACAATATCCTTGATATGATGCTTGAATCTTGATGATGGCTCCAAATGCTTGATGAATTGCTCTTGATCTCATAAACTTTCCTTAGGAATGAATACTTGAACGCTTGTTATGAAAAAATGAGTGGAGGAACCTTGTATTTATACTTATACATGCTTAATATCCCAAAATAACACCACAACAAGATGACATGTGAATTAATTAATTAAAGGAGGATAAATCTCACCAAGATTTGAAATTGAATCCTAAAAATAATCCAAGGGAGACTAAGATTCCCTAGGTTGTGTCTTAGTCCCAAGGCATGATACTCAAGGCATAGACTCCAAAAAGGGGCCCATTTAAGCTACACTTGAAATCAAGGTCACATAACCTTTGGGGGAAAAATATGCCCTAGGTAGCATCTTAGTCCTAACCCAAAAATTAGGGACACTCAGCCAGAATTATTAAATTATCATTTATCCCTTGATGTTTGTCGAGATTATCCATAAAAAAATATAGTTTATTAGGCTTATGGCTGCAAAATAGGACCAATTAAGATATAAATGAGGATAAATAAAGAAAGGTGGGCCCAAAAAAGTGTGAAAATGCAATGGTATGAATTTTCCTACACTACATTTAGCCCCACTTTAGTGGAGAGGATGAACTTACTTCAAACTCACACTAAAGTATCCAACCATGAAATGAAGAGGGGTTCAAATGTACGAATGCCAGTAAGATAGGATGACAATAATCAAGAGGGTGGCCAAGCCCCCAGGATCAAGATCCTATAGTAGACCAACATAGGAACAAAGGAACATGCTTGTGGATGATATATGAAGCCATAACCAGATCACAAACATACACCATCAAAGATAGGAAAAGGAAAAAGTAAAAATAAAAATAAAAATACAATGGATCAAGCTTCGACTAGTCGTCCAACATGCTATGGACTGGGTCTAGGCTATTTTTCCAAAAGGTTTACAAGTGGAACACATGTCCACTATGCAAAAAATGCATGCTCACAAGGGCTAGTGAAGAATTATCCACTAGGTGAGCTCCTGTGGATCCATATCAAAGTCCATACCTCCATGACTTTAATAAGGACAAAATGCATGCTCACAAGGGCTAGTGAAGCTAGGTGTTCACTAGGTGAGCCCCAAGGGATCCATATCAAAGCCATACCCCATGACTATGATAATACAAAGAAAAAAACAACAAGAAATAGGGATGTTCAAAGGGTTTTACTTATTTCATGTGAGGTCTTAATCTTAGGGGACATCATTCCTAATGTCTCCAAGAGAGGACCAATCAAAGGATAAAAGATTCACAACTTAGGGAATGCAATGTGTCACATCACCACTAAGAGGAATGTAATATGCTAAGATAGATCAAGCTCTTGAAGGAAATTACTCCCAATGTCACCAAAAATAGGAAAAAACATCGCATGAAATAATAAAATCACATCAGGGAACATGGAAAAATTCCAAAATACTGCCAATCTATGCCCCCACTTTAAAGGAATTCTAAACACCATGTTGGGAGCAATTACTTTAAAGTAGAAAATGATAAATGCTAACAATAAAGAGGACATGAGAGCTTATTTGGAAAGCTCTATGCCAAGTCATATGTTTCTAATAAGCTACGTCATGAAAAGGGGTTTCTCCCAAAAGGTAGTATGTCACATGCAAGCCAACTTAAGGCATATCGTTCACATCCCAAGCTTGCTCTTATATGTACATGCAAGGTGGTCAACTAGCCAAAAGAGACAATGACAATTGACATACAAGGACAAGGCTATCCAACCCCTTTCCCCCACTTAGTGCAGGACAAGGGTGAGCCCAGAATGGATGATGATATGCTACTCCTTGCAAAAGGGAGATTATTTGCAATGTGTGTAAAACATACAATAGTGAGTATACTATGATCCTACAACTATTACATGGCAAGGAGCAGCAACTAAGGTTGTTTATTATGGTGAGTAAACAAAGTTTCAACTTGATATATATTTAATGAGATATCTATCAGTTTTGAATCATCAAATTTAAAGTTGTCTTGGAAGAATCTTGTGAAATAGTGGTTACATTGATTGAAGGCTTGTTTATTTCTTTTGAGGGATAATAACCAAGACCTTTAGTAATTTCTTGTGTGTTAGGATTGATGGGGATATGGATACCTTTTTCTCTAGCACCACATCCTTTTTCACTATACCCAAGTTGTTTCAAAATCGCACAACCTCTTCCATAGAGATTTTTCACTCTTTTTGGATTAGGTGGTTGTTGATATTTAGATTTTGTCATGTGTGTTGTCATTTCTTTTAAAGTGGTTGAACTAATTTTTTTTGAAATTATCTCTTTTTCTTTTCCATTTTTAGTTTCTTTTGTTATGATCATGTATTCCCCCATGGATGTAAAAATGAAATCAAAGGTTTTCGAAGCCTATTCTAATAATTTTGTGGCTTGTTCCATTTTATTTTCTCTTTCTTTATTTTGTACAAGTTTGACATGTGTGGTTGGTGTCAAGAAATATCTAATGTGCATAATGTCAAATGGCTTATCCTTACTTTCACAATCTCCTAGTGAAGTGGAGTCTAAGTTCACCTCATCATCTCCATCTAAGGAAACCATATTACTATTATTTGAAAAAAGTGCGTCAATGTTTTAATTTTCTTACACCATGATATTCTCCCTAGTAGGATAGTTTTTAGGAGAACTACAAACTGGATGTTTGTGACATTCAATGTTTGGTTCTTCTGAAATAATTTCATCACAAGTAGGGGACTCATCAATGGTTTGGTTTTCTTGTTTATCAATGATGTTATTGTCTAGTTCCATACTATTTTCCTAAGGGGAAGAGAGACACATAATATTCTCATGACTTTCATTGATTGCATATTCTAACACTAAATTATCTTTTTTAGGAATAATAGAGATACAAGGAGAAGAACAAGTGTGGTCATCATGATTGTTCATAATTTCATTCTTGTTTTCTAAGGTCTCATTCTCTTGTGCCCTACTATCTTCCCTAGTAGGAGAGTTTTTAAAATTTTCATCACATTTTGTGGTTACATTTTGTAAAGCAACTTCATCAAAAAAAGGGGAGGCATCAAGAGAAGGTTAACTATGAGTTTCATGGTTACCATTAATTAGAATTTTTTGTTCAAATAAGTCTTCCCAAATGGTAGGGGCATTAGGAAAGGGAGGCACATTATTCTCATGAGTCTCAATAAGGATATATTGGAACACCAAACTATCTTCTTTGTGTCTAGAGGAGATATTAGGAGAAGGAAAGGTTTGATTGTCATGTTTATCTACAATTATATCCCCGTGTCCTATAATGTCTTCCCAAGTAGGAGAGGTAGGATTGTTATAGTTCTCAATTATTGAATCTCTTAATATCAACATATCCTCCACAAAATATGTTTTTCATGATCGTTCATGATTGTATCCCTATTCACTAAAGCATTCTAATAGGGAAGAGAGGTGTTGGGAGATGAATGGAGACTAGGTAAAGTAGTGGTCATGATCTCAGCTTCATGTGTCATAATATATTTCCAAGGGGGAGGATAACAAACAAGACTTTCATGATCTTCACTGATTGTATTTTCTTTCACCAAGATACCTTCATCACCAATGGGAGAGATATCAAGAGAATAATAATCATGATTATCATGATTTTTTATGTTTGCATCCTCTTGTGTCAAATCTTTAGTGAATGATCTATGCAAGATGAAGTCATCAAGGTTTTCATCTAACATGTCAAATCCATCTCTACTAAAGGGTTTGAATGATATTTGATTTTTTTTGTTTTAATTTTTCTAATGAATGTAAAATGAAGTCTACAACTAACAAAATTAAAGTGCAATAATCTATCTTTATCAATCAATGTAAACATGAACTATGGAAATGCATGAAACAACAAAGTAACTACAACAAATAGAAGCATAGAAATTTTTTGTTTAAACTTGAAAACTGTAACCTCAAACTCCACAAGTACTAAGATGCTAGCAAGGGCATCTTGGTCCTAGTGGTGAAATTTGGAGGTTCCAGAAAATGTAACAGAAAGAAAACTACTCAGAAAAGGTTCTAAACCAAAAACCCACATAGGGACTAAGATGTCGATAAAGGTGTTTTAGTCCTAGAAAGGGTTTTTTTAGAAAAATAGCAAGATCTGAGTTATTTATAGTGTTCCCAAGTTTCCTACCCTAGGACCTAATTTTTAGAAACAAAAAAGTGTTCAAATAAATGCAAGAAAAAGTAACTAATAACAAGCAATTAGATGTAGAGTTGAATGCATTTTTTTCAATTTTGAATGCAATAACAATGTTTCTAAATGCAATTGGGATGATTGAAAATGCACTTTTTCAAATTTTCAATGAGATAAGATGATACAAGAAAGAAAAATTGAAACCTATATGCACTTTCATTAATGCTAATATGTGAAACCCTAGATGCACTTTCACTAATGCAAGTATGAGAAACCCTAGATGCACTTTCACTAATGCAAGATGTAATGAAATAATGAATGCAACCTAGATCTAGGATTTTAATGGACTCAAAATCAGAAAATGAATGCTAAAAAATGTTGGGTTCACCAAAGTGAACTGTAAAGAAAATAGGTGTGAGGGAGATGAGCCCACTATTCTCTCTCAGTCATTCAATTATGTCCTAGGAACCCAAATTGGATTGACTATCAACCCCAAAGGGTGATTCAATTCTTAACAAGTAGGACCTAGGAGGGGTTCTTTTAGGCTTTGAAGGGTTCACCACTAAGAAAAAGCTTGGAAAAGACAACTTAACATTCAACTCACAAAACCTAGTAATACAAGGTAAATGATGAATGTAAATGATGGAATTATGCAACAAGTTAGGGTATGTGTACCTAGGAAGTCTAGAAATGTAATAAGGATTATGGAAATGCAAAGAAGCTATCAAAATATGCTAGGAAGGACTAAAACATCCTTACTATCTTATTAGTCCCACTGCTATTTTTTTTGGAAAATGCAGAATCTTCGGATGCCGAAACAGGATCTGAAAGAATCTCTATAAAATTCCACATGGATAACTAATACATGCTCACTACCATCTTAGTCCCAATATGAATTTTGAAATATTTGAATGTGATCCTAAGGCTTGATTTCTACACTTACTTATTCTCTAATCTCAGGTTTTGAAACTTCTAGATTTGTCCTATAAGTGAGTTTCCGTGAAGATGACAACTTTGCAATGCAACTTTGCACTTCAAATGATCTTCAAGTCTTCAACCTAAATCTACAATCACAAGCACACAAGAGAGGAAGAACTTGGTTATTATTAGTAAATCAAGGTTTTCCTTGGTCAAACCCCTTGTTGGTAATTAAACCTTGAAATAGAATAAAATGGATGGAAATACTGAATGAACAAAATGCTATGTTGCAACTCACAAAACCCTTGTAATAAGGTGCTACAAAAAGCTTGAAATGGCTACAATGGATGTGGTTCTTGATTCTTACTTGAGTGATATTGATTTTTGAAACACTTCCTTGAATCATAAACCCTACATCACAAATGTTAGCACAATAACAAACATGATGCAACAATATCCTTGATATGATTCTTGAATTTTGATGATGGATCCAAATGCTTGATGAATTGCTCTTGATCTCATAAACATGACTTAGGAATGAATACTTGAATGCTTGTTATGAAAAAATGAGTGGAGGAACCTTGTATTTATACTTATCCATGCTTAATATCCTGAAATTACACCACAACAAGTCGACATGTGAATTCATGAATTAAAGGAGGCTAAATCCTACCAAGATTTGAAAATCCTAAAAATAAGCCAAGGAGGACTAAAAAACCCTAAGCGGCATCTTAGTCTCGGGGCATGAAACTTAGGGCATAGACTCCAAAAAGGGGACCATTTAAGGCACACCTGAAATCAAGGTCCCAAGACCTTCAAGGGAGAAAAAGACACCCTAAATGGTGTCTTAGTCCCAACCCAAAAATTAGGGACACTTAGCTAGAATTATTAAATTATCACTTATCCCTTGATTTTTTTCGAGATTAGCCATAAAAATATATAGTTTATTAGGCTTGTGGATGAAACATAGGACCAATTAAGACATAAATGAGGGTAAATAAAGCAAGTCAAGCCCAAACAAGTGTGAAAATTCAAGGGTATGCATTTTCCTACAATATAGGATGAAGACTTGAAGATCATTTAAAGTTGCAAAGTTGCATTACAAAGTTGTCATCATCACAAAAACTCACCTACAGGATAAATCTAAAAGTTTTAGGACCTAAGATCTGAGATGAAGGAAGTGTAGACATTGAGCCTCAGGATCACATTCAGAGATTTCAAAAATTCAAAACACAACTAAGTCAATAGCAAGGGCATCTTAGTCCTCCCAAGGTAATTTTGCAGAGATTCTTTCAAATTCTATTTCGACATTCAAAGATTTCGTGTTTGAACCAAAAAATAGCAACAAGACTAATACAATAGTAAATGCATCTTAGTCCTCCCTTGGAATATTTTGATATCCTTTTTACATTTTAAGAATCCTCATCACATTTCTAAACTTCCCAGGTACACACATCCTAACTTTCTGTTACTTAATTTTGTCATTTGCACTCATCATTTGACATGCATTACTAGCTTTTGTGAGTTGAATGTTAAGTTGTCTTTTCCAAGATTTCTCTTGGTGGTGAACCCCTCAAAGCTTAAAGAACCCCCTCCTAGGTCTTCCTTGTTGAGAATTGACTCACCTTTGGGCCGATAGTCAATCCAATTTGGGATCCTAGGACATTCTTGAATTACCAAGCAAGAATAGTGGTTATAAAGCATTCCCTTATATCCACTCCACATTTCATTTCAGTACATTTTGGTGAACCTGACATTTTAGAGAATTAATTTTCTGATTTGGAGTCCATTAAGGTCCTAGATCTAGGTTGCACTCATTCTTGCATTGCACCTTGCATTAGTAAAAGTGTGCATCTATGGTTTCTCATATTTGCATTAGTGAAAGTGCATATAGGTTGCATTTTTGCTTTCTTGCATGATCTTATCTTATTGAAAATTTGAAAAAGTGCATTTTCAATGATCTTAATTGCATTTAGGAACATTGTTATTGCATTCAAAATTGAAAAAATTGCATTCAACTTTGCATCCAATTGCTTGTCATTAGTTACTTTTTCTTGCATTCATTTGCACACTTTTCTACTTCTAAACATCTGGTCCTTGGATAGGCAACTTGGAAACACTATAAACAACTTAGAATTTTTATTTTTTTTAAATAAAACCTCTACTGGGACAAAAATTCCCTTACTGGCATCTTAGTCCCTCTATGGTTTTTTGGCTCAAAATCATGTCTCTGTTGTTTTCTATCTATTATAGCTTCTGGAACCTCAAAATTCCATCAATATGACCAAGACACCCTTACTGGCATCTTAGTCCCTATTGAATTTGAATTTCCAGTTCTCAGGGTTTGAAATTTCTTTTCTATGCTTTTGTTTGTTTCTTTTAGTTTTCTATTATAGTTTGCAAAATTACTGTTATTTCAATTTCTTTAATTTCAAGTGTAATTGTAAGCATAGGATATTGTGTTCATTTCACTTTCTTTGGTTTATCCCTTGCATGAGTTGCACTACTTCGTGTCCTACTGCTAATATTGTGGTAAGACAAAGTGTGAGATTCATGGTATCCCATGATAAAACACTCATTGTGGATCTTGTTTTATCTAGCTCTCTTACTCCTAGTGTTGGTAATAATTCACTAGCTATGGACTGTACCTTTGATACCTCTTTTTCTATTCCTACCTTACCTACAAGTGCTAAAAAATGTTTGATCATATCCCTCAAGAAAACATAATGAAAACGTATGAATACTGTGTGTGTACACACGCCCCACTTGGAGTGGGGACCCTCTTTTTGGGATGTCTTTTGACCTTTGGTTTCATTGGATCTATCTCTTTTGAGGTCTTGACATGTTGGTCTTGCTAGCTTTGATCTTGCCTTGAGGCTTGAGTTGGTTAAAATTGAGTTCTAGGCAAAATCTGGGTTTTCACCTGAATCCAGGATTTTCTGGATCCGGCGGATTTTCTCGGGCTCTGGTTTATTGTCTGTTTATCGCTGCATTTTCCGAATCTGGGTTTTCACCTGAATCTAGGATTTTCTGGTTCCGACGGATTTTCCCAGACTGTGCTAAAATCCTGAACTTCGTTATATTCCCGGTTTCTGCATTTCCGCAAAATTTGTGTTCATCCAGATTTCTGCGTATCTTGGGATTTTCTAAAATTCTGTCTTGAGCTCGGGTTTTTGGATTTGTCAGACGTGTCTTGTCGCTCATTAATGACCGAGGTACCTTTGCTCAGTGGCGTAAATGGGTCAATTTAAAACCTTCTAAGCATCATTTTAACTCCATCATTCACTTGTTTGCTGCCTTGGCGTCTGAAGTGCTTTCTCCATTCGAGCTTTGAGCATTGATCCTGAGTTGCTAGCGCGTGGATTGTTTAGTGCTGATTAAGGTTTGCTTCATGGTTGCTTCTTCGACCTCGAGTTTCGACTGGATTGATCCATGGTAAGTTATCATTGGCCTTTTCATTTGCTTGTGTGATGATTGAGTGTTTCTGTACTGAATAATGATCATTTCAGGTCAGCCTTTACTTGATTATGATTTTGTATTTATAGAGCTAGGGTTTGACTTTGTCCTTCACCAGTTTTCATCATCCTCTTTGCGTGCATTTTGTTTATCAATTGAGAGTCAGATGCATTTTCATAGCCTTGTCTGAATAGGACTAGCCCCTAAGTGTGCCGATTCGCCGTATTCTGGGACGATTAGGGTTTTGGTTCATTCGCCCGAATTTTCCATGCCAAGGCTGAATAGGGTTATTGCGATTTCATGATTTATGATTCGGCCCAACCTGCTCACACCTTGGGAAATCCTCATGCATATTGATTGATCGCCCAAATGATAATTTTCTTTGAAATCTTAAGCTTATCCTGGTTTTAATGGCGTGGGTTTGGTTATCGAAATTAGGGCATCATTGTTTTGGCATAAGGACTCATCATTTGAGAGCTTTGGGAATTTGAAATCCTTTGCATTCTGAGTCTTGTTGGGTAGCGTTGATTTTGGGACAATTAGAATCCAAGTAGAAAAGATTATGCATCGGTTGCTCGCTTCTGTTCCCGTGGTGTCTCAGTACTTCGCTAATCTTATTCTTCCATTTCGGGTCGATTCCGCTGGAGGTGGCTACTTCCGTAGCACCCTCGAATCGCCCGTGAAAACTGGCCCCATCCGGATTTTTCCGTTTTCCCGTCTCAATGACTTTTCTAATTTTCCAGGATAGATTCGTAAGTGAATGCTAAATGCTTGTTTTGGTTGCTAATAAATCAATTTCATGATAATCTTAAGTGATATTTTAATCCATATACTAATGCTATGTTTCACTAATGATACTTTATAACAGAACTGTCTGGCCTCTGATTTTCCCAAATTCGCCTCGACCGGATTTCTTTTCCCCGGTTTTCGATGTTTTCCCGGACTGCTTTATTTTTCTGGATTTTCAGAAATTGGCAGTTTGTGATGGATTTTAATTGTTTTATATGATTTCATGTTAATCTTTTGGTTGGAATATACACGATAACTGAATACTCATGACCATTTCTTGTGAATGTAGGCTGAATCAAGCAAGGCTGCAGCAGGAAAGTCCAAGGGTGACACAAAGGGGTCATCCATTTCAGAAGCAGAGAGGCTAAGGTTGGACACTAGAAATTAGTTACCAAAAAGCAAGATATCTTCTGTATGGTCTGAGGTGTCTGACACCAATGTGGGGGCCTGGAGGTACGAGGAGTTCAAGCAGAGGACAACTGAGAAGAATCTGTCAGTCCTAAGGAATGGAATGATAAAGTTCGAACTGGTGCATGTGGCAGGGTTTCCTCCTGCAATCCAATGTTATGAGTTGATTTTAGAATGTGCCCGACAGTATGATTTTGATACGCAAAGGGTTGTCAGTACTGAGGGAAGATTCTTGGGCAATTTCAGTCCTGTCTCCATTGCTCAAGCTTTTGACATGCCTGATTCTCAGTGTGCTTTTAAACATGGACTTGGCTAGACATATTATGAAAATGAGCCCATCGGCTCAACAGATGATCAATGCTTGGTTGGAAAAGCCGAAATCACATCACTCAAACTGCCCAAGCAATTGCATAGGATCAAATTCAGATCAGATATCTATGATGCCATAACATTTTTGAGCAGGGTGGCAGGATTGAAGACTGCTGGAGTATTAGAGAGTTGGATGGTCCATGTGATCACCAAAATTGAGCAGGGGACCAACTATCATTGGGCCGGGCTTATTAGTTCTGAAATTGATAAACAACTGAGGAACGTCCTAGAAACCAAGAGGTTCACCATGTCCTCGTATGTGATGTATGTGTTAGCCAGATTCTACCCATACAGGGGTTTGAATCCATGAGGGACGTTTGGACAGGACATAGTTTATGAAGTATACCCGGAGTTGCACCTAGGACACCGAGACTACAGGAGGGCTAACGATGCATTCACAATGCATATCACTAGGATGCTTCAGAATGCCGAGCATGTGAGACTATCAGATGGAGCAAAAGGGTTGATAAAGAATTATGGGGCCTGGTTCATCCAATTTCCCACCTTCACCTACATTAGGATTGATGGATGTCTGGTTGCTCCATATAGGTTACCTCGGTATCCTACTGATCACATTGTGTTATTGGAGATTGTGAGGCAAATAGGTGAGTTTGATGCCATAGTCAAAAAGGAGAAGCATAAAACAGGCTTTGGTGGGGATTTCCCTCTTGGAATTGGTGTAGCAGAAGTGTGCCCTTCCATTCAATCAGCACACACCGCAGGTGATGAATTGGCAGCATATGGTTTCTCCTTCCATTCCAAAAGAACAAACTTTGATATCACAGGAGAAGCACAGAAGAAGGCTACCAAGGAGTACAGGCATAAAGATGACCTAGAGGACTATTGGGCCAACATCAAGGATGATCTTGAAGCCAGAAAGAAGAGGTATTCTAGGCTCCCTGTGGATGTAATCAGACAGTACAATGTCAAGTTGATCCCGGACCAACTGGAGGATGATGGAAACCTGGTACAGGATCATGCCTATGAAGCTGTGAAGGATAGGTCAATCGGGGAAATCAACTGGAATGAAGATGAGGTCACAGAGTTGGAGGACCTAATGGTCCCCGTTATGAAATTTACCTCTTCTTGGTTAAAGCATAAGGTTTGGGAGCTAGAAAGTGAGAAGGTAACCTGTACCTTCAATTTGATGGGAAACCTCAACCCAATGTCTACTTCAGAGGAATCCGGGGATGAAGACTCCAAAGGGAAAACCAAAAAGAGCTCTCCTTTCAAAATAAAGATTAGAGGCCCTAAGGAAAGTGAGCCGGAGCCAAAGAGGAAGCCCAAGGGAAAGAAGAGAAGTAGAACTTTGAAGATTGGTAGGTCCTCAGATGAGGAAGAGTTGGAAAAGGCAGAAGAAGAAAGTGCTCCCCCACCGCCAAAGAAAACCAGAACAACCAGGGCTTCAAAGAAGAAGGTTCGAGATACATCAAAAGATGAGCCTCCAATCGTTGATGTGGAGAGTTCAGGAGAGAAGACTAAAGTTTATATGAGGAGATCCAGGACTCCCTCTCCAAAGGACACTGCGCAGAAGATAGATCCTCCGCCGAAATCACCAGTCACGGAGCCACCTAAGGCTGCTTCTCCTCCACCAAGCATTCATGAGCAGGGAATTCCTGAGGAGCATGAAACTAGCGGAGAGGCGGAGCCATTCAAGGAAGGGGAACTCTTTGGTGCTGCTACAGAGCTTGAAGTTGAAGAGGTAGAAAAACATCCTTCTCCTCTAGTGATGTATGAAGATTCTTCGGAGATTGGCAGAGGAAACAGATCGCCTGGGTAGGAGGAAGATATCCCAGTTAGAACTCCATCACCGGTACAACAAGAGGACGAACTTGAGTTAGGCGATCAAGGTGAGAAGCTCCCTGAGAAGGAGGAGGATAAACTAACTGAAAAGGAAGAGGAGAAAATGCCGGGAGAACAGCAGGAGGAGGCAACAATAGAGGAAATCCGGGTGGAGCCTGCAGCTCCGGATTGGCTTGAAAAGGAGATTATGAGGAAGAAACAGGTAATTGTCGAGGACACTCCCTTGGATTGGGATGAAATGCTGTCCAAAATTGGCAAAGGAAAGAAAAAGAAGGCAGCTAAGGTAGTCTCAAAGATGGAGAGAGATGAAGCAAATAACCGAGTTATCCACATTGCCACCCCTGCCGTGGACAAGACAAGAGAAGATGTCACTGGTGAAGATTACAATGTACAAACTATTAACCTTGGACTGACATCTATGGAGCAGGATATAGAGGAATATGAAGGGTCCAGTGTAGTGATCATTGGCAGATTGAGGAAGGAGACCCAGACCAAGCACGAGCTGAGGAAAGAAAATGAAAGACTTAGGAAATGCTTGGAGGAGGTAATGAAACCCTTGCAATCTCTCCACCCATCTTCTTCTGCCACTCATGGCTTTCTGCCCAAGGAAACTATCTCCGAGATTGAAAAGATGAAGACTTTGGCTCAAATTGCAATAGATTGGCTGAAGGATGTGCAAATGAAAGGAGATAATGTAATCAAAGACATCATGTCAGTTGGGAAAGATGCAGTCAGAGCCAAGGAACTGTTGGAATATGTGCTATCCCAGGACAAAGAAGACATTGACCTCTTGCTGCAGAAATCCAAGGTCATCATAGAGCATGGTAAAGAACAACTGGCTGTGGATGGGATTCTTCCTTCTTCTAGGTTAAATGAACCTTGGGAATGGTTTGAGGCTCTGCAAATTCGGCATAAGGCCATGAAGAAGATTCAAAAACGGAAAAAACAAATAGATGGTGATCTTACTGGTGTCTATGAGGGCTGCATTGCATTCTTTGAGGTTATGACTGGCAAGAGGAAAATTGCTCCTAAATATCTGAGCCTGGAACAGTTAAGGGAATGGTGGCATGAGGTTTATGCTCCAGATGCTGAGAGTGTTCTAACTGGCCATCAATTGGATGATGCAGTCACATATCTGGCAGTAATGGATAAGTATCAAGCCAACAAGGATGACTGGGATAAGACTGTTAAACAGTCAAATGAGGAGATTGGCTCCATAGACTGTCGGCTTAAGGTATTTCCTTTGCCACCTGTCACTGAGTTGGATGGAGCATTTTTGAGGGTTCAAGGATCGTTGGCCCAGAGCAAGGATAAGGGAGGCGGCAGTTAATGCCTATTTTGAGATTTGTGCTTCCCTATTATTATAGGGCATGTATTGATCCGGGCTGCATTGGGGACCGTGTCTAGGCCAACCTTGATGATGTATCGGCATTTAATGTGTGCCTTATTTTGAAATTCCTAGGGCGGACTTGTTTTGGCGGTTATTCTTATTTTGTAAATGTTTGGCTGGGCCGACATGTCTAGAATTTGATATAAAGGCATTCTTGCCTCATTGTAAGACATTAGACATTAGAAAGTATAGAGGAGAGATAATAGAGACAAGTAAGAGCTAGAGCATTTTGTTAATTTCTTGAAGCAAGTATTGTAAACAGAACAGTGGAATTGTTGCAGCATTTTGGTGATTCAATACAATTGAAGACATTGTGGTGTTCCTGGTGCAATCTCTTGTGTTATTTCATCTTGCATGGTTCTTGTTGTTCTATCTTTCAAATTGCTTAAAGATTTAGGGTTTAGTGTTCAGAATTAAATTAGTTGTAGTTTGGTGAATGGTGTTTATGATTTCATATTTGGAATGTTTGTAGCAATCTCTGGTCTATACTCCCAGTAACTATCTGATTGTAGTAGGCTGGTGAAGTCAACCTGGACCATATATTTACATGTGCTTAAGTTCGATTGTGGATGAATGTCTATGATTTGAAAATCTATATACCTTAGAAGATTGCACCGTTCTTGTGAGATTGCTTTGTGGGTTAATCAAGAATTGGTTATTTGAGATTGGTCCATTCCAGATATCTATCATTTGCATTGTTCATTTTAGGAATAGTTTAGATTTCATCATATTCTTACACCCTTATATTTTGCTATTTCTTTATTATCTGGTTAGATTTAGGATTAGAGATCATCATATTGCAAAATCTGATAATTGGAAAGATACAGTTTGCTTGTAGTAAGGTCCCTTTGATTACCAAGATTTCACATATTATCTGAGTTGTTTATGCATTGTCATGACCTCGAAATCGAGAGACCTTGGGGTGATTTTCAGGACATTGTTGAAAATAACCTTTCAAGAGAGATAGAATATTGTTCGTCCGATTTGTTGCTATGCAGAAAACACCATCAACAAATACCTATCTCATTTACAAGATAGTGTGAGTATTGAAAACATTTCCAACACTATTATACATGCCATAGATAGTATCCACAACATGATGGAAAGTGATGAAGAACTAGAAGTTGTGTGTAATATAGCTCAAATCTTTGAAAAACATCTTCCTTCCACCACCAATGGTGCTCAAACTTCAAAAAATGTGCAAATCCAAGGAGGAATTCAAACTCCTCCCCCTTCAACCATAACCTCCATTCCCACCTATAAAAATCCTCAAGTGACCACAACGATAAAACCAACTAGCAATGTCTTTCCTACCTCAAACATTTCCACTAGTGATCTTTATACCTATGTCACATACAACCTTATATCTCCTCCTGTAAGCAATCCATTCAATTTTCCTTCTAACACATACACACCACCACCATATTTACCTCCATCTCAAAACACAAAAAATGACCCTATCATTAACCACCTATTACAAAGCCTTTCATACATTCAACATCAAGTTTCCACTATAAATCAAAATCAAAATGGACCACCTTCATACTATGTCAAAAGCAACCCACTATCTTTAGAGATATTGAGAACTCTAGTGCCACAAGGTATATAGAGATCCCTAGATTTGAGAAATATGGAGGAAAGGGATATCTTGCTAATCATGTTAATGCCGTTACTACTTTGT
Source organism: Sequoia sempervirens (assembly GCA_007258455.2). Lineage (NCBI taxonomy): Eukaryota > Viridiplantae > Streptophyta > Pinopsida > Cupressales > Cupressaceae > Sequoia > Sequoia sempervirens. The sequence goes on from VDFB02279046.1 coordinate 76,080, forward strand.
GTAGTGACTTTATCCTTGAGGAAAAACTTTTGGCTAAGCTTTTTCCCTGATACTTGAAAGATATTGTCTCAAGGACTAGTTTTTTACATTACCAAATAACTCAATTCATTCATTTAGTGAGGAATCCTTTATTAACATTTCCAAGAGCATATGGTTCCTGAAATGATATTAGCTAATTTGATGATATGTAAGCAAAAAAAGGGTGAAAAAGTCACTAAACTTATTTCACATTACCAATCACTTTATTCCCAAATTAGTGTGAAGATTCTCGATTCTCACCTTCAAAAGATGTTCATAGAAAATTTACAAAGTAATATATGAGACAAGCTTACCATGATAAAATTCCCTTCCTTCATGTACTTGTAAACTAACCTTTGAGATTATCAGAATTTTGTAGGTAGTTGTGAGAAAAAAAATACCTCTACCCATCTTGAAAAGTCTGAATCTTCAATTCAAAACACCTACCAGCATTTTAGAAGACAAAATAAAATTTTCCTTCAACTAAATTCCACCTCCCAACCTACCCAACAAGTTGATACCCAAGTAGCTGCTATAAAGAAGAGTAATCCTTATATCTTTGGGGATCTGAAAAGAAAATTTACTCCCCTACTCGACACACTTCAAAACATCTTGACACAGATATTAAACAAGAACATGCTTACCTTACCTCCTATTTGACTTCTTGACCCTAGCAAGTTGTTACCTCCAAGCTTTAGACATAATGCCTATTGTGCTTATCACCAACAAAAAGGAAATGATACAGAACATTGCAAGCGTCTTAAATATCTTGTGCAAGACCTCATTGATTCTAATCATATTGAAATTGGAGGTGTAAAATAAAAAGGTAATATATTTGTAGCTCCTCCTAACCAAAACTTGCAAATCTTTACCAATCCCAATCATAACCATAATATTTCATTTTTTAAGGCTAGTGAGACTAAGCCTAATGTGATGAATGTCGAAATGGATGATGAAAATATGAAAAATAACGAACAAAATCCTATGGATACTAGTGATCAAAGCCCTATTAATACAATGATAGGAGTGATTGAAATTGATCCTCATAAAAAGCAAACCATAATGCCTATTGACATTACTTTCTCTTCATAAGAAACAATCAAACATGCACCTGATGGTCCTCTTCATATAGTTGGTAGAATCAATAATAGGCCCACTCTTGGGATTTTAATTGATCCCTTCTATGGAGAGAATGTGATCAGTGAAGAAATCTCATATGTGCATTAACTCACTCAAGATAGATATGATAAACTGAAAGCATGGATTAAAACAGATGATGGTTTTTCTCATGCTACGATGGGCTCGATCACACTCCCTTTACAACTAGGACCTAAGAAATTAAATGTATCATTCTCTATCATCTCTAATTCGGGCCAATTTCATGTGAAGTTAGGCTACAAATGGATTCACTCCATGAATGTGGTCTCATTCATTGTCCATAAGTGCTTAAATTTTCCAATCAGCAATGAAATATTCATTGTGAACCATAGTGACTTTAGACCTCCATCTTCCAGTGGAAATTTCTCCTTACACTATTTTAGGCTTGAGCCCATGGAACCTATAAGATCCCAATAATACTTCCTTTTCCTATCCTACAAAAAGTTTAAAGAAAAATGCATATCCAAGCTATCCCTTGAAAATTTTCCTCCTCTCCTTGAAGAAAACAATATTGAACTTAAATCCATTCCATCTAACCAAGACCCATCCATCAAAAATCCCTTGCCTATTTCCTACAAAGGCCAAGAGAAAACCAAAAAATTCCTAATCCGCATCCTAAGCAAATTTATAAAGCCAAAGAGAAAGTGGTTGAACAACCTTCCATGGTTTCTTTCGTTCTTCCCTTACAAGAAGAAAAGGAACCTATGGTTGACAAACCTACTCCTACACAAATGCAACTTGAGAACCACAATAAAAGAAACAAAAATTCTAGAGAGTGTAGGAATAGACATCGTGCTATTTCTCAAAAGATGAACATAGAAAATAAAAATTTGAACTTGATAGAAGAAATAAATGATGAGCCTTCTCCATTACTAGAACCATTAGATCCTATGTCTCCAACACAACAAGGACCAACACCTTCTATGGATATTCTTATTTATCCTCCTATTGTGATTAACTTGGATGACAATGAAGAAACTACTAAAATTGATGAGCAAATGCATAATGAGTTGAATTTGTTATTTTCCTCTTCTATGAGCTTAAACGATAACAGTTGTGGTGATCCTCCTATACCAAGTGATTCACCACATGTTGAACTTGGTGATTCTCCTAGTTTAGTGCTTGATGTTGTCCCTCTCACTAGTGATCTGCATTCCACATATGCTAAACAAGACTAGGATGTGGATGAACTTTTGGATGGTTGACTCGAATGTGCTTTACTAGTATTTTTGCTTTCCTTTTTTCTTTATTTTTGCTTGATTACATGTGTGTAATCAGATCCCTCATATTTTTTGGTGTTTCCTCTCTTTGTCCATTCCTCTATTTGTACCTTTGTTCTTTTATATCTCATAAGATTTTTTCCTTTTTTTCATTTATCTTTTCATTTTTTTCTTTTGTTTTCCTTTTGGGGATGACACAAGGCATCGAGACACCTTATGTCTCTTCCATGTTGACCCAAAATATTTTTCATTATCTTTTTTTTTCCTTTCATTTTTTCTTTTGTTTTCCTTTTGGGGATGACACAAGGTGTCAAGACATTCATGTTTCTTCCATATTGATCCAAAAGGTTTTTTTTTTGTCTCTTTGTGTCATTCTTCCGGTTCTGTGTATTTTGGGAATGATGATAGTTTCTAGATCTCTAATATCATTGCAGAAAAGACAAATACTAACCCTGAATTCATATATCCTTTATGTGTTTCTAGGGGGCAACCCTCTTTTCCTTTTTTTATTTTTGGCTACTTTAAAGTAATTGCTCACAGCATGGTGTTAGCAATTTCTTTAAAGTGGGGGCATACGTTGGCATTTTTCCATGTTCCTTGATGTGATTTTCTTATTTCATGTGATATGTTTTCCTCTTTGTGGTGACATTGGGAGTTATATCCTTCAAGAGCTTGATCTATATTAGCATATTGCATTCCTCTTAGTGGTGATGCAACACACTGCATTCCCTAAGTTGCAAATATTTTATCCTTTGATTTGTCCTCTCTTGGAGACATTAGGAACGATGTCCCCTAAGATTAAGACCTCACATGAACTAAGTAAAATCCCTTCAAATATCCCTCTTTCTTTTTCTGTGCATTTTCTCTTTGTACCTTATTAAAGTCATGGAGGTATGACTTTGATATGGTCCCTTGGGGCTCACCTAGTGAACAACTAGCTTCACTAGCCCTTGTGAGCATGCATTTTCTTGTTGACCTTATTAAATTCATGGAGGTATGGCTTTGATATGGTCCCCTAGGCTCACCTAGTGAACAACTAGCTTCACTAGCCCTTGTGAGCCTGCATTTTCTTTTTTTTTGTATCATAGTCATGGGGGCATGACTTTGATATGGATCATTGGGGCTCACCTAGTGGACAAATAGCTTCACTAGCCCTTGTGAGCATGCATTTTTTTTGCATAGTGGACAACGCATTCCACTTGTAAACCTATTTTTGGAAAAAATCCTAGACCCGATCCACAACATGTTGGACGACCATTCAAAGCTTGATCCGTTGCATTTTCTTTTTCCTTTTTCCTTTTTCTTGTCTTTTACTATCTTTGATGGTGTATGTTTGCGATCTGGTTATGGCTTCATATATCATCTACAAGTGTGTTCCTTTGTGCCTATGTTGATTTTCCATTGTGACCAAAGATATCATTATTGGTTGAGCTACACTTGATCCATGAAGAATCCAAACATAATGGAGCCACTAATACTCGAATCTCAACAAGATCATTCAAACGAAATCAAAACTAAACGTTTATCAAAACCTGACATACTAAATTATGAAAAAAAGTTAAAACATCTACTCTAATGCATCTAAAACTTATCCCATTGTGGAATTGGTGTCATGTTGATGTGGAACAATGACCCTTTCCCAATCCCATGATCACTGAGCATGTTTCAGTCGGTTCTATGGAAAATAATTGATGAAACCATTGTAATTAGTATATGAAAACCTAGTTTATGCTAAAATGAACATGATGCAAGCTAAGTTACCAAGATTTTATGCTATAAATGCATTGATTATGCTATTTCTAATCTAATCTAAGCTAAAACTATGTTAAAAGATGAAAACCCTAATTCATATACAAACTAAGATGGATGCATGGAAGCCATTAATGGAATCTCTAAGCTATTATGCAATTAAAATGAACTAAAATATGCTAAAATGTGAGTAAATCGAGAATACGGATGCAAGTGAATTCAACATCATAAGTTTGCAATTGAAAGATGGATCCATTTGTCTCCAAATAGTGACCTATTTATAGGAGAGCAAATGAAGAATGAAAGGTTGAGATCAAAAGGTTTAATCAACGGTCCAAGATGAAGGGGATGAAAGGCATGGATCATGGATTCTCATCAATGGATGATAATACATGATGGTATTTAATCAAGGGCTCACACTTGCCTCAAACAAACACACTTTTGACCTGCTCACATAGGTCAAAGGTAACTTGTTCAAAAGGTTGAAGGTTTAGCTTGTTCAAGAAGCCAAGTGAGATGATTGGAGGGAGAATATTCCTTAAAATATTCGTTTAGATGAAGAAAAAAGGTAATTGACAAATTAAAACAAAGTTTTAATTGGGAAAAAAAGGGATAAGGAATATTCCCTTTGCTTAGAGGAAAATTAGTTTAATTGCTAATTAAACAAGATTTAATTTATGCAATTAGGGGATTAGAAGAATTAAAGTGATATCTAATAAATTAAATGATTTAATAAATGGGAGAAAGGAGATGAAATGATATTTAATTAAATAACTTAGGTTTATTTAATTAAATAAGATGACTTAGGGAATCAAATTAAACATTTTGATTTATTTAATTTAATGAGATGAAATGTTAGAGCAAAAAGAGATGAATTAGCCTGATTAAATTAATTAGGTCAATAGATGAAAATGATGTAATTAATTAATTAGCCAAGCTAATTAAATAAATTAAGCAAGAAGAGGATGGGTTAAAGAGGAAATGATGTTAGTAAATTTGTTTTTAAGTGTATGATATCGATTAGGATATTTTTCAGTGTCTACATTTTGCCCCTCTTTGAAGCGAGGTACCTACTGCTTCAGTTCAAAGAATCACATTTTTTGGATCAAAACTACTACCTAAATCAAAAAAATTAAAAATTTATGATTTTTTAGATGCCCCAGCAGAAGGATAAAGCTGAATCCCTGCCCCATCAAGAAATTGAACAGAAATTTTAATTTTTGGGTTGATTTTTTGATAAAGGTTGAAATCTGCCACAAGGGTCCAAAAAGGCTTTGGGATGCAAGAATAATGCAAAAAATACAAAAAATGATGCAAAATTAGGTCCAAATTGGAAAAATTGGTGAAAATGATAATAAACCCCATCTTTAAGGTTAAATTAGGGACAAAAATCCCTAATTTTCTAGCTTAAATAGGCTAAGAAGGGTCACTTTCAATTCATTTGTGCATTCACACCTTAAGGAATTCTTGTGATTTGAGCTCTAACCCTTTGACAAAATGACACACCAAGAGCTTCCCAGGCACATGTCCGACCGAGTTCAAGAGTTTCAATGGCTTCCCAGTGTAGGACCACCAATATGTGATTTGAAACCTAATTTGAAATTTGAATTTTTGATTCATTTATTATGCTTTAAAGTTAAATTCTAGTGGTGTCGCTATATAGTGATGCCCAAACTAAAATCGGCAGTGCCCAAATCAATTATAGCAATGCTTTTCATGATTTAAAATTAGGGTTTCTAATTTTAAATGGCAACACATGCTTATTTGGCAATGCACTTGCCAATTTAGAAATTAGGGTTAGGGCAGGCTAGAAGTTAAATCATAATGCCATCTTATCTAGCAATGCACTTTTTGATTTGAAATTTTAAATGCATTGGGCATTGCTATTTGAAATTTGAATATAGCGAAACTATTAAAAATAGTGACACTACTATGATTTATGAGTCAAAAATTTTAAATAACATCAAATTTTGATGAGTTCCTGATGTCGTGTGCTTCGTGGATGCACAAGGTCTTCCCACCATTGATTTTGCGAGAGCACAGGCCCACTATTTTGGAGATCATGATGTTCCAACAACTTTTCAATAGCCAAATTTTTCATAGCATAGCAATACACATCCCCGAGTAGAGGATCATCCTAAGAGGTAGGTTGGAGAGGGTAGCAGCCATCAAAGCTAGCTATTTATGTATAGACACTTTTTTATTTTTCCCCATTCTTTATCACAAATATACATTCACAGGATCCTTTTTGATAACCTTATGGATATTGTACTTTTGATTGATGTTCATACATTGATCCAGATTTTGTACCATGACATTCATTACATATATATGATACAGATACAGATGATTCATGCTCTGATGTGTTCACTTTATTTCATGTATGGATGATATGATATAGATGCTTATATTTATGCCTATATGATATGTGATGATCATGGTATGCAAATGGATGCAATGTTATGTTATTTTTCATTATATTTTCACAATATGATATGGATGGGTGATTACAATATGCAAATGTTATGGATGCAAATGATGTGGATGCATTTCTCTTTATATATTTTATATTCATTTTATGATGATGATGCATGCATATGGATGTATGGATGCAAATTTTTATGGAATGATTTAAGATGCTTAGAATAACAAATCCATAGTATTCATCACAACTCAAATGAGAATGCATAATGTATGATGTGATATACAAATGATTATGTTGATTGGATGTTAAGATTATGCTATGATTATGTTTTATGATTATGCTATGAGATGCATGTATGTTGTTGGTTTATGGATGCAGGGTGGATGCATTGATGATTTTTTTGTTGATTGTCATGATACAAGGTTAGCATGGAGAGAAGATAGAAGAATAAAGAATGAATGATCATTGATTTCGATGATTGCTTCAAAAGATCCAACAAGTCCTTGATCCATCGAGACTTTATTAGAGATGGTGATGAGACGATGCAAAATAAAAATGTAGGATGAGATGCTCACACTTTGGGATTGGGATTTTTCATCATTCCTTATTGTTTGATATAACACAAACACAATGCATCAAGGTATTGATAACCAGGATGGCGTTGTATCTAGTGTAATGGACTTTGACTCAACAAGTAGACATGATAGCTCTTATTCACACCTTGACATACAAAAACATTGTTGGAATGCAAGTTAGAAGCTTAGAACATATTGGACCAAAGCATACACAATAGTCAACAACATACTCCAAATGACCTTCCTACACACAAATAAGCAAGTATGTGCCAAGATTATTTTACAAGAGTATCCACAAGCACAGTAAACGAAAGATTATGATTGATGCCTAATTCCTTTCTCTCTATATAGTTTTTTTAGACATCATCGAGAGGTCCTCAGAATGGGTCATTTAATATAAATCTAAGAAAAGATCAAAGACAAAGAGTCATTGTTATCTATAGCTCATGCCTAGTTTAAGTTTAGTGAAAGTGATGTCTAATACCAATGTCCATCACAGGAAGGATACATCCTAAGACATGTTGATCATAGGTTTTCTTGATGTTAGGATGATGATGCTAAGATGAGCCATTGCTATAAACTTCACTGGCACATTTACCTATGATTTAGACTTTAGATTTTGACTTTTGGGTTCGCACTTTATGACTTGCTATGTTTTCTTTCTACTTGTTTCACCAAAGGTTGAAGGTGATGATCATTTATTATGGGTGAAGGTTTATTGCAGGTGAAAGTGAGATGGGATGGATGGGTTTTGGGATTTTCTAGAATATTTCAATGTCTTTGGCATTTTGAAGATGTTTTCAAGCTATTTTTGGTCTTTTTTGAAAGTTTATGTGAATTTTTAGGATTTTCAAATTTTCTAAGGCTATTTAAATATGGTTTTCTGAATATTTGAGACTTTTTAGGTCAAGTTTGAATTTTTTGATTGTTTTGGATTTTCCATTTTTTGAATTTTTTTGTGTTTTCTTGAATATTTGAATGTTTTTGGATTTTTTGAAGATATTTGAATGTTTTGGTGTTTTCAAAATATTTGAATTTTTTTGGTTTTTTTAAATGTTTT
>VDFB02279047.1:0-99351 GCA_007258455.2 Sequoia sempervirens
AGAGGCTATTTGGGCTTTGGTTATTCCAAGAGCTTTCACATCATCATAGGACAATCCACATGCATAATATTCTCTCATGTTTTCTCGCCACGAATGAAAGGCATTATGTTGCGAGGAGAGGGTTTCTATATTTTTAATTATTTCATTCATTGTGTTTGACATCAAAGATAATCGAGGGACTCTTGTATAAACTTCAGAAATGCCCCTTAATTGTTGCAATTTTTCAAAAATTAATTCTTGAATTGATGGCTGTGGAGGTGGAGGTGGTGGTGGTGGAGGTGGTGGAGGTGGAGGAGGTGAGGTGGAGGAGGTGGAGGAGGTGGTGGTGAATTAAGTATTTTCATTGTTAAAATTTCATAATGCCCTGATTCAATATAAAACAACCAACTAGACTAAATTAGACAATATAAATAATATTATAAAACACCTAGTTTTTTAAAATCCAAATAAAACCCTAGAAGTTTTTAATAAAAATCTATAAAATTTTCTAATTTTAACCAAATACATGTACACTATTTTTAAGTCAAAATCCATTGTAAACATTCAAATTTTAACAACCATGCCAAACTCAAACTATAAAAATCTATCAAAACCACCTAACTATTTAGGTCCAACCTTTACTAGGAGAGTTCTCAAACCAATTATAGGGAAGCCATAACCATCATGAGATTTTAATCATGCTTTTGATTGTTCATAATCATCTGCATAAAGTTCATGTACATACAATAACTCTTTTTTTATCATATTCACTATGTACATGGATCATATTCAGTTTCCAACTTGATATAAAGAATCATCGAAAGTAGTTATAAAGAATCAACATATGTAAAAGAAATGTCAAATTGCAATATTGGTTTTCCTTTATGATTTGAATAATAATAATGTTTATAAAAGATGGAAAAATTATTATCATCTTCTTCATTATCATTGTATTGAACAAAGTTTGTTGAATGAATTGGCAATGGGCTTGTAAATATTTGTAAGTATTGATTAGGTGAAAAAACCAATTTATTTCCTTTGTCATTAATAGGTCATCCAACTAGATTTTATTGGAATGAGGTCTTGCACTTGGTTATAAATATGCTTACATCTTTCCATATCATGTTGAGGTGTACGATGATATTGAAAAAATGTTTTTGCATTAAATTTTGGTGGTAAAGGTTTAATTGTTTGAATATGACTAATTGGAGGAAGTTGAATCATATTCTTGTTTAACAATTGCAACATGATCACATGGAGAGAATAAAACAACTATGAAAATTTCCTATCTCATGGCCTAAATTTATATCTAGAGTTATGTTTACAGTAGTTACTTCTGTCTCAATATTATGAGCAGTTTGACATGAATTTTTATCAAGTAATGAATATTTTGTTTTTCTTTTTAAATGATTTATAGTTGTTTTGAGGCATGACTTATATGATTGACCAATACGAGTTTTATGAAGGGCACCTTATACCAACCAATCGACATTCTATAATCATGAAGGGTTATACAAAACGGTTAAGGATGGATATTTCATTAGCAATTTCTTATCTTAATATTAGGTTGTGTTACCTATAAACACCCTTTGAAATGTCAACATCTTTGAAGACTATAGAGAATTTCAAATAAAGGGATTGTATCATTTCATAAAAGTTTTTATTTTCTCAGGTCCTTGATTAATGGTGAACTAAATTTGTTAGTCAATGTAACTTGAGGACTCATGTTCATTTGAAAGTGTTGGAGGAAATTACCACGAGTTGTGTAAAGGAGGTAATTGATTACTTGACAACAAACCAATCCAAGGCCATATCTTCTATCAGATTTGAAAAGAGTTTCACTATGAGTGAATCTTCAAAAATAAAGTCTCTACACAAGGTAGTAAAAACCAACAAATGGTTATTAGGATATTTTTTACCATTGTACTTTCCAAAGCGAGGTATTTCAATGTTTTGTAGTATAGGTGTATTTAAAATAGTGAACATTAATGATCATGTGTAAGGTATTTTGATGTTTACTTGGTTGGTTTGATTTTTGGCTTAAGTTTGAAATTTGTTGTTGTAAGGTTAATGTCATGCTTAACAAAAGATTTATCACAAAATCATTGGGCCACATGTTGTGAGAGTTTTTCAAGTATGGTGAACTAGTATGGAGGAATGGTGGGATATTATATTTCATGTTTAGGAGGGGTGATGAATACGGAGGTGTTATAGGTGAAGGGACAAAACTATTATAATTTCCACTAGAAATTCCTAAGCTTGAGTTTAAACCATTGTTATATTCCATCATTGATGCTATGACTGGAGGTGTAAAGTTGGGAATAGAAGGCATTATTGTGGGAGAGGAAACTTATTTTCCAAAAGGATTTTGAGCATTAGTCAAAAATTTCATGAAACTAGCTACCAAAGGAATATTAGAATCTACTATATTAGCTAGGCTACGTAACACTTCTATCCCTTCCTAATCATTTACCAACTTCCCAATGCTATCCAAAAGAGGGATTGCTTCTCCATCCAAAGGTTCAATGCTTAAGAATTGTTGAATTCATTGTAGGTCTTTATCCAATTATTCTAGATTATCATTGGGGACCTTAGAAATAACATATGCCAAGTCCACATAAATGTTAGGTTACAAAAAAGACATGGGTAATGTAGGACTAGGGAGGGAATATAAGATGGATTGGGTAGACATAATACGTTGAGTGAAAGAGTTATAAGAATCAAGCTCAACATTGGCTATGATTGCAACATAGGAAGCCATAAGTCTACAACTACATCTCACGTGGGTATTAGTGAAGTGACACAAGGTCATGAAGCTCATAAATTTTCTACAAGATTCAAAACAATTTAATGCTCATACAATGAAGGGAAAACACAAAATAGTCACAAAAACTAAAATAATTTGCACACACAAAACCCAAAACAACATAAGAATCATAGAGATAGAACTATGATCCAAATCTTTGTCAAAACTGATTGGACAGGGAATTGGCACCCTAGACTGATGAGGTTGATTTTTGTTAAATTTAAAATCTAAAAATGAGATATAGTATCTGAGGATCCTAATTGAAGATGTTTAGGTCTGCCAATAGGAATACTTTTAGAAATGCACAAAATTTTAATTTTATATACATGCAGCCATAATGCCTGATTAAATATAAAAACAAATCAATCTAATTAAAATCAGATAATATAAATGAAAATAGTATAAAAAAACCCTAGTTTTTTAAAAAAAATCCAACAAAAACCCTAGTTTTTAACAAAAATCTATAAAATTCTCTAATTTTTAATCCAAATACATAAAAAACACTATTTTTAAGTGAAAATCCATTGCAAACATTCAATTTTCATCAAAATTCATGCTAAACTCAAAATTTTCATAAAAAATCTATCAAAAAACCCTATTTTGAAAAAAATCAACTAAAATTAAACAAATCTAATTGAAAATTTGATTAGAGCAAATAAAAAATCAAGAATCTAACCTTTTGTAGATGGATTTGACCAAATCGGATATCTGATTTGCGTAAACAACTTTCCACTGTGCGCCCGCCGCGGTTAAGCAAATGTCGAATGAATATGAGTTTTAGTCGGCCTGAAATAGATATATATATGTGTCAATAAAATCAGATATCCGATTTGGATCAGATATCCGATTTTCAAATCTAGGTTTTTGCTTTGCCTCGGTAGTCACCCGAGCCCCAGAAAGTCAACTCGGCATTTTTTGCATTTTTGAGTCGTAGAAACACGTATTTTTTTCTCCATTGCCACTTTTTGGCATACCATGATCCTGCACATGCCCAGATCATAAATCTAGTTTTGTTATACAATTTTATGAAAGAGAATACTTTGGTGAGAAATCCAAGTCCTTCACTCACAAAATTAGAGAATTAAACATAGTGATATGATCCCTTCAGAAAAAACATAATGTGTTGTTATTTGAAGATAAAAACCTCTTTGAAGTGCCCAAAGATGGAGGATTTTATCTTCCCATTATTGGCAGGGTATAGAGGGCTATGAAGCACCTCATATATCATTTGGGTCATTTATAGACCCATATATCCATTATATATCACTTAAATATCCTTAAAACACCTTTAATATACTTAAATACGATATAAAAGTGTAAAATATTATAGAGAAAAAGGTAAATTCATGGGAATAAGATAATTAAGTGTTATTGGTATGAAAGGATGTGATGGAAAGGCATTATTGAAAGGCATTAATAGGCTATGTAATGAAGGGAAAAGTGACAGATAAGAGTGTGAAAGAGTGTGGAATCATGTGGATTAAATATATATGAGAATAAGAAAGTATGGAAGATATATATAAGCTATATATGGATGAAGAATTATGAATAAATTATAAGACATGCATAAGCCATAAAAGTATATGAATATATGGTTATAGATATATATATAATTTATTATATGTTGGTCTATACTTCTTGTTCTCCCTTTTTATCACATCACATCAAGGTTGACTACATATAATAGAATATTAAACATTATATTTTGTTCAAGGTTTTTCTGTCAACATTTGGTTCCATTATCGTAACCTTGGTTGTTGTTGCATAATGAGGGAGATCATTCCAAAGAAATAAATTAGTATTTGAAATGTAGAAAAAGTGAAACACTATGCCTTCACCCTAAGATAATTTCAATGGTGGATTTTCCGCAACATTTTATTTAAGATTTGAGGTAGTGAGGGTTTGATGAATTTGGACAAGATATAGGATTGAATTAAAACCTAAAAGGTGAGTCAACCTACCCTTGAAAAAATCTAAAATTGACTTAAGGATTGCATGCAATGATATGCAAATGACTATATTGATGCAAAACAATAGATCTAAAAATTCATAGGAAATTCAGACTTCAGAAACAAACTGAACAGAGTACTAACATGCACCTATGGTTCAAATTTGAGTCTGATTTTGCGGGACATTGTTGCCAAGGGTGACTATGCCCTTATTGAGAAATTTTAGATCTATTTTCATAGTCATCTAGATTTGTATCAAAGCTTTCTTTTACTTTGTGTCACACTGTCATATCATTGTCGAATACTAAAATAATTGAGTTTCTATTTGTTTTCAAGGTGTAGGGTTTCCATACAACAATGAGAAATTGAACTTCAAACTTCTCCCAATCTTCTTTAGACCTAAAATCTGCACATTCAAAGAGGGAGGAAGGGTTATGTCATATAGGGGTTTTCCTTATTCAAACCCTGTGTTAGTGTTTCCACTTCCACAATGGTCATGCCAATGATAGGGAGGCTATCCTTTTGAGGGATAGGCTTTAAATGATAAAATGAATGATGAATCACCAATAGAATGAAACTCACCACTCAAAAATGGCTTCCTTGAAGGAATAAAGTCATGCACATCTCCTCAAGGTTTGATTATTTCTTGTTTGATTTGCTTGAAGGCCTACAAGGGTTAGATCTCACAAACACAATGATAACATAAACATGAAGGAAATTACAAAACAACATGATGAATGCTTGACATGATTCTTTACTAAACATAATATTATAGTAATATTCACAAATCTTCCCTTGATTTCCCTTGATTGATCTTAGGATCTTCAACTTGCTCTCTTTTCATAAATTTCTTCCTTAATGCTTAAAATGAGAGGAAAGCATGCTTTTATATGTATTTTAATTAATCCTTTTGGGCAAGGGCTGACCTGAGGTCATTTTCAAATCATAAAATCCTACCAATTGAAATTTAGGACATTCAAAATATTTCTTTTTGGATAAGGGCGACTTAGTCCAAAAATGGTGATAGTATCTGACACTTTTTGGCCCAAATTTATATGGATGATGGTAAATTAAATGTGTTTTATTAATCTGGACCTGAAATTGGTAATTAAATTATTATAATTAAAGTTATAGGAAAAATAAGGTGTCAAAGTAGTGTGAAATTTTCAAGGGTGACAATTTACGATATTACATTTAGCCCCTACTTTAGTGGGAATATGAACTTATGCTCAAACTCACACTAAAGGAAGAATATGTCAAGAAGGGTTCAATTGTCCAAACATTGAAGAGGTAGGATGGAAATGAATCTAGGTGGATGCACAAGCCCCCAAGATTCAAGATCCCATGGAAAACCAACATAGGGACAAAGGAACACACATGTGAAGTGAAATGCAACATGGAAAGCATGAAGCATACACAATGAAGACACATAAAATGCAAACATAACGTGAACATCAAAAAAAGCACAAAAACAATGCAAAAATGATATAAACACATAAAAAACACATGGTTAATACTAAAAGGATTTGAGTCAGTAAGGCAAAGAGACCTCAGTCTTAAATTTGTCTCAAATACCAAACACCATCCATCGAATGTGCTATCTAAACAAAATAATACTCTCACAAGGATGTAAAATCACTTATGAGACACAAAGTATCACTTTAGGAAGCACATAAATTTTAACGTCAAGAGGACGCACGACAAACTCACCTAAGAAGGTGCATAAACTTCTAAGGGGATGAATTGTTAACCATGCCTCAAGGGCATTATAAAAAACACCACCACCAAGGGGGTATTTCAATAAGTCAAATCTCACATGACGTGATGGATAGGGGTAATATATGCCCCCCTTAAAATTTCAACATACTTGCTATGTTGGAATTTTAAGGAATAAAAGGGGAAGAGGGAACCCTTGAAAAGAACACACACCTCCAAAACTAGTTATCCTTTCCTCACAAGTGTAGAGGCAAGGACAACTAGACACAAGAGAATATCGTGTTGTTGACATGGAAAATATGGTTGCACCTAAGATTGTACCACCATGAATGACAATGAAGCTAAAAATGCCCCATAGTGATGAGAAACATAATAGAATAAAGACCATTATTGGTTAGAAGGATTAAGTGCATCAACACATGGAAGAGCACCACAATACTTAATTTTGTATATTTTATTACTCAAGGCTTGACAACCATTGGTAGAATGACCATGCACTCGATGGTATTGAACAAAATGAGTTTTTTTTATAAATTTATTTCATGTTTTTAGAGGGAGAGATATCAAGTAGGCTTTGAGAAGCCTCAACAAAATATGCTCTTGATCAATAGTAGGAGACATTCCTCTCTTTTGTGAAGAAAATCTTGCTCACTCACTACAAGATGTCATACATACAGAGGATGATTAAGCATTAGATGAAGATGGGGCGAAGGTTGAAAACCTAGACCCTCTAGGGAAAAGTATGGTATAGACTCACTTGATTCCTATCATTTTGTTCCATGTTTACATTATGTCCATTTTAGAAATAAATTTTTATCCAAACCCATAACATTCTTCCAACTCAGATGAAGATATCATATCTACATGCTCCTAAGAAGAATTGGCTTTTTCCTGAGCACACAAATCCTTTTTATTTTTTTTAAAGTTAGGCATCTTACACTCATGATGGATGAAAGTTAAAGAGCCCCCATCACCATCATTGGTGATGTTTTTGGATTTGTTGATGTAGAACTAGATACAACACAAAAATATTTAGGTTTAGATTGTGAGATTTGTACTCTCATATAAAGGAGGATGTGAAATATAATGAACCCCAATAATCATCTAAGAGTTTTGTTACAAATAACATACAATTAGGATTATCATTGATTTGTATAGGCTTTGGACGTTGATGGTGAGATTTTAGACTCCCTTTTGAAATAAGGTGTAAAATTTAACAACCCCCAATCATCATCCAAAGATTTCATCATGGGTAAAACATACTCTTATTTGTGTTCAACATGTATGGGTTCTAAATTTGAAGTTGGAATCAAAGTATTAAGAGAGTTGGAAGTATTATGTTCACCCTCAACTTGTAAATTATAACTTTTTTCATCTACTTTAACCATGTATATCTTGTTATTATATTTGTACTTCATCTCGTGGTGAAGAGTATACGAGACTCCCTTCATGGCATGGATCCTTGGTCTACCTAGGAGAATATTATATGAAAGAGTTCTTGGAATTATATAAAAAAGTGTTTATAAATTCACGAGTCCTACCTTAATGGGTAGTGTGATTGTCCTTAATGGGTTCCTAGTAACATTGTCAAATCCGTTAATAGAAAGGTCATTAGGTTCTATTAGATTATTGTCCACACCAGTTTTATCCTAAAGACCAATGCTACAAACATTAAGAGCTGATCCATTATCTATGAGGGTACACCTAACTCTAGTTTTGTTAACGACCACCATTATCATTAAGGCTTCATGTTTATTTTGAATCTCAAGCAAGGGTAATTCATGTTGAGGGAATGCAATATCCAAATTTGTCACTTGCATACAATCAAACAAGGCTGCTACATCATTGAATTTAACATAAGTTGTGACATCAATCTTTTGCAAAGCCTCTTGGAGCATCTTGTAGTATGTAGGTGATGTTTGAATCAAGTCCCAAAGCCCAAAGATTTTGGATGGAGTATTACGAAGTTTCTCAACAAGATCATATTCTTTACCACTACGTTGAGGAATATTAGTTGTAGGTGGAAGGTATGGTTGAGGAAATGGAATGGATGTTGGTGTTTTTTTTTCTTGCTTATTATTTCTAGTGCTATATGTGTGAGCAACTACATGATAACTTGGTTGATGTGACACATGATTACTAGTGAGTTGTTTTGCAAAGTTTAGGATATGGCCATGAGTTTTAGGAGGTCCTATAATGAGAGGTGACTTAGGAGGTCCAATAATTAGAGGAATTTTAGGAGGTCCAATAATTAAAGGAGTTTTAGGAGGTCCAATGATTAAAGGAGTCTTAGGAGGTCTAATAATTAAAGGAGATCTAATAGCCAAATATGCGTTCATAACCTCAACGGAGTTAACTACTTGTTGATGATCTTCTACCAATGGGGGATCTAATGTCACCTTAGCATATTCATCTATGAAATCCATCTTACTTTCATTTGAAAGATGTATCAATGATTTCATCTTCTTGTGCCATAATATCTTTCCAAGTGGGAGAGGTATTGGGAGAGAAACAAACAAGATTCTCATGACGCTCAATTATTGGATCCTCTAACACCAAGATACCTTCTTCACAAGTAGGTGAGGTATTGATAGAATAACAACTATGATTGTCATAATTTTTCATGATTGCATCATCTTGCGCCAAAACCTTCTCAGAAGTAGGAGAAACATTGGGAGAAGAACTAACATGATTGTTAATTATTTCATTTCATTTTCTTATATTGTTCTCATAAGTAGAAAGATCATAATTATACAATCCATGTGTTACCATATCAAAACCACATATTTGTAAAGGAAACATGTTTTTCTATCCCTATGGATCAAATGAGAAAAATCAAACAGTTCTGAAAACATAATTACAAAACAAAAACCAGATCTGAATAGAGGACACACAAAGATTTGTACAAAAAAATTTAGCTCAAAATGAATGGACAAGGGCACCCAAGGCGACTATGTCTTGCATATATTTTTGTAAATTTTAAAAATTTGGAATGATAAACAGTGTCTAAGGGTCCTATGTCTCTGTGGTTCAAGTCTGAAAGTCAACATTTTTTTGGAAATGCACAAAAACTTAATTTTTCTATATGAAGCACATGCATACATGCAATTTTGGATAATTTTAGAGAAATTGAATCATTAAAATGATAATTTCTAAAAATTAAAATTTGTAATTGACTAATTTTCCCAAAAAATACAAAAAAGTAATGCTTTTTGATCTTTTGGAATGAAAATACTATGCAATTTTGTCACTTTTTCAATATTTTTCACCAAAATATGCATGCATAAATAATCAAATAATTGTGCAATTAATTTTCTCAATTAATATTACTCAAATCTAAACCATAGATGAGGAAAATTAGATCTAAAAAAAATTGTATTTTTTTCAAATTATTTTCCAATTTTTATGATGAAAAACTAATAAAAATGGATAGTTTTTTGAAAATAAATGAAAATTATCAACAAAATTTTTAAACAACCTAGGTTTAAATTAAATTTTCATATTTTATGCATTGAAAAATAAAAAAATTTGTAAGTGTAAGATATGTCAGGTTCACCAAATGAAATGAAGGAAAAGTGAAACCCTAGGGCTTCACCCTAGGATTTCAATGGTGGCTTTTCCACAACATTTCATTTAAGATTTGAGGTAGTGGGAGTTTGATAAATTTGGATAAGATATAGGACTAACTTATAAATTGAAAGGTGATTCAACCTACCCTTGACCAAATCTAAAATAGACTTAAGGATGACATGCAATGAGATGTAAATGACTATACTGATGCAAAACAACAGATTTGGAAAGTCGTAGAAAAATTAAGACTTCAAAATGGATTGAGCAGAGTACTATACACTTGTGGTTCAAATTTGAGCCTAATTTTATGGGGCATTGTTTCCAAGGGTGACTATATCCTTGTTGACAAATTTTAGATATGTTTTCACATTCCTCTAGATTCAGATCAGAGCTTTCATTTCCTCCATTTTGCACTATCATATCACTGTTGGATACTAAAATAATCGAGTTTTTGTTTGTTGTCAAGGTGTAGGGTTTGCATGAAAGAATGAGAAATTTTCCTTCAAACTTCTCCCAATCTTATTCAAACCTAAAACCTACACATTCAAAGAGGGAGGAAGGGTTGTGCCATATAGGGGCTTGGCTTAGTCAAACCCCATGTTAGTGTTTCCTCTTCCACAATGGAAATGCCAATGATAGGGAGCCCATCCTTTTGAGGGATAAGGATAAATGGTAAAATGAATGATGAATAACCAATGAACTACAACTCACCACTCAAAAATGGCTTCCTTGAAGGACTAAAGTCAAGCACATCTCATCAAGGTTTGATTATTTCTTGCTTGATTTGCTTGAAGACCTACAAGGGTTAGGTCTCACAAACATAATGATAACATAAATATGAGATAACTTACATAACAATATGATGAATGCTTGACTAAAAATAATTTTGCAATAATCTTCATAAATTTTCCCTTAATTGCCCTTGATTGATCTTAGGATCTTCAACTTGCTCTCTTTTCATAAATTGTTTCCTTAATGCTCAAAATGAGAGGAAAACATGCTTTTATATGTATTTTAATTAATCTTTTTGGGTAGGGGCTGACCTGGCCCGTCATTTTCAAATCATAAAATCTTGCCAATTGAAATTTATGACATTCAAAAAAATTCTTTTTGGATAATGGAGACTTAGTCCAAAAATGGCAATAGTGTTCAACACTTTTTGGCTCAAATTTATAGGGATGATGGGAAATTAAATGTATTTTCTTAATCTAGCCCCAAAATTGGTAAATTATTATTATAACTAAAGTTATAGGAAAAATAGGGTGTCAAGGTAGTGTGAAATTGTCAAGGGTGACAATTTACGATGCTACAATATTAAAATTTTGAGAAGTGAAAATTTTGGATTTTTTAAAATAAATTTGTTTCAATGAGAAAGAATGGACAAAGAGTGAAGAAAAAAATAAAAATTTAATGTGTAAAAAGATTATTTTAGAAGATGAATTGGAAAAATTTAAAAGAAAATTGAAGAACTAGAAAAGGAAAATAGTTTACAAAAGGATGAAATACCAAAATTGAAAGCTGAAAATAATTTATTGGAAGAATCCCTTAAGGAAAAAAACTTTTAAAATTCTAGGACTATGTTATATGACACTTCTTGTGATACAAACGATTCTAGTTATTCATTTGATTAATCATTTAATAAATGTGATATAACTAAAACTTCTTTTGAAAAATGATAATGATATTTTTGAATCTATAAGTCTTGATAGTTGTGATGATAATGACAAAGGATGTTGTCCAAAGGATGTTGGTTTTAAGATGACAAGAAGAGTGGGATATGCAAGATTTATTTTAAAGAGCCCATTATACCATTTGTGAGGCTAATCAATGAAGGTCCTAGAAATGGAAAAGAAGATGATGTTACATGTACAACAAGTTCTAACAATATTCAAGAAATGTAATATTCTCATTTTCATAGGAAAGGACATAGAAAATAAATGTGTTGGGATCTTCATCCTTGTAGCATTTATGGATTGAAAAGAAATCTAAAAAATGTGTTGGAATAAAAATTGGAAGAAAGAATCTATGATAGAATGTATGCAAATGAATAATAGATGAAATGATGCATCTAATATCAAAGAAAAGACAACATATATGTTTAAGAGGTTGCACAAGCATAAATATTCATATGTTGTTATCTGACTTTCTCCCCAAGAGAAGAGAAAACTATGAAATAACCCTTTAGAATTAAAAGGGAGATAGAAAATAAAGAATATTATGATCCTTTGGTTAAAAGAGAGATTAATAAAGAATATGTATAAACACTCTTTAAAAGGGGGAATAATAAAATTATTTATTTAAATAATTATTAAAAGGTAACCTTTGTGAAAGGGTGCAATGGTTTGGAAACCACCCCTTAAAGCTTATAAAAATTATTTATGTGAGACTTGGAAAGGGGCATGGAGAACATTCAATGAGAGAAGAGAAAAAGGAAAAGAGAAATTGAGAGGGCACAAAGGAGTTAAGGTTAGGGTCATTGGTTGGCATTGAGACATTTGGAGAAGGGGCACATAGTGTATGTCCAACTCGAGGTACAATGTACACCCGAGAGTGTCTTGGTCAGGGTTGTGTTATTTATTCCATGAGTTAGGTTGGGTTCTATGTAAGAACCGATTTCCTTTGAGGTGCATCCTTGCCATGGAGAGCCTAGACCTATAACTATTCCTTTGAGTGCTAGATAACAACCTCTCCATGATTTACATATATGTGTTAATAAATTTTATTTGCAATCATTATTTTAAATATTTAATTTATTTAATTATTACTACTTATAAATATTATAAGTGTTTTCATCATCCAGTTATTGATGTATATTAATAATATTTGATGGATTAATTATTATTGCATAGTTTAATTATTATTGTTTCAAATATATATCTTTGTTAGAATAGATTTAAATGTATCTATTTAAGAGTATTAAATTTCTGATTTTTTTTTTAGAAACGTTTATTCTCATAAGATGTTTTTTGTCAAATTAATGGTTGAGTTGTTCTAAATATGTATGTTAACTAGGTTTATAGTGGTAAAGTTATTGTAGATATGTAAACTATATTTATAGCTATTCAAGAGTGGTAGAATTAATATGTGGAAGGAGTGGAAAAGATAACATTTAATATGACAAGGTTAAATAGTAGTTAATTAAGAAAGTTTAGATTGTATAAATAGAAAGATTATCCATGAGAGTTTTATTTGCTTTTTGTTAAATAAAATACATATAGCTATCAAATTATAAAGAATAATACAACTACCACAATGCATCTATTAAAATATTAGGCTATAATACATGGGCCATCCAATCACATAAATAATTTAGGTTCACAATGGTAATTGGATTTGACATGTAGCTTTGACTTGACAAAGACATTGAGTTTTGATGGTTCTAATGTTTAATAGAATTCCTCTACATGAACCATCACATAAGGCACATAACTCAAATCCATACATTTACATAGATCATTGAATGGAAGAAGTTTTTTTTATTCTTTTCAAAATATTTAGGAATTTTATTCATATTATTGTTTAATATAGATATTTCCACGATTATCAATAAATAATGAAGTTGCATATTTTTTTCATGTCAATGCATAAAAGTAAATTGTTTTGTTATGAAACTACATTTCATATTTTTTTAGAATTTGCATTGATATATTTTTTTTATTATTTTGAGTTGAGATCATTATAGTATTAACAAATAGGGAGGCTCTTTTTTTAGTCAACATCTTAAAAAAAAAAATGTTAACAATGTTATTTTATTTATTTCATTATTAGTTGTTCACAAGAAATTAAATCATATTGTCTAGGGTTGGTTGAGAACATAAGTCTTGCTTCGCAAGTTAATCTAAAGTATTTATTCACACTATTGAATTCTCGTTGTGTAAATCCTAGTTTGAGAACCCAAAGTGGCATATTTATGGATATACCTTGTAACCTACAAGAGTGATCTAGTGAACTTTGTTTTGTGTGACCAACCCACTCCTATCTTTAATATCTTCTAACATGTATGAACTATTGTTATTGAAAAGCATCTAGAGTAGATAATTTTGTCCAAGGCTTATCTTCTCCTAAGTAAACCCTCTTGATTAGAGTGGCTTTACATTAATAATTAAGGATCAAGAAATTCAATATTAGGCATATATGTGTGTTAAATAAATTTGATACAAATCAAGATGCAAAAAAAATTGTTACATAAGTATATTTTAAGTTACATTGTGGGTCTATAACCCATAGGTCTGAAGATCATTTTCACATATTTAACTTTAGAACATAAGATATTTAAATGATATGAATATTTTTGAGGCCAAACATGGGACATGTCCAACTTTACAAGGGGAGAAACCACCTCTAAATTTTAATATACTCATTGCTCTTTCATGCTGCAAAAATAATTATGTATAGTTATGCCATATATGTCAGTTATATTGACCAAATATATTAATTTTTTTATTAAATTATGTCCATTTGAAGTGTCTATAGTTGCAACATTATTAAAGGGATAGTGAAGGCTTTGAATTATCTTCATAAGTTAGAATTTATTTATAGATATCTCAAGCCTAATCACATTTTGGTAGATAATGGTGTTGCGGTCAAATTAAAATATTGGACTACATTTGTGAATGAAATGGGAAGCCCAAAAAAATAATTTTATATGCTCTCTTGGGATCACTACTCTAGAAATTTCTTGTGGTGAACCTCCTTACATGAAGAAAGATATAAAGATAGAAAATTTTAAATGAGTCTCATCTCATGGAACATGGGCCTTGATGTGTCAACAAGATCAAAAAATTAATAAGGGATAGGTTAGCTATAGATACCTAGCGTATTCTAGTTTGTATGCTAGGTGGGTGCGCTATAGTTAAATTAAATGATGAATTAGTTCTAATGCTTCTCTATGAAGTGCTCTATGCATGTAAATAATTTATTATTGATATATTCATGTTAAGATGCCTAGAAATATTTTAATGTTTTATTATATTGTACCTTGTTATTGGACTTGATCAATCCAATAACTTTGTACATGTGTCTTATAAATTATGTATAGGAAAAGAGGATACTTATGTAGTCTAAAATGCATGATTATCATCTTAGAATATATTTTGAGTATATAAATTATATGTATTTTAATGATGAGTGACTACATAGTAGGGGTTATGTATGTCATTCACTATGTAAATGTTATGTCAATACATGATAATAATTTTGTAAATTTAATGTTGAAGATTCATGTAAGTGATTAAAACATCTATATTAAAGAACATGCATTACATGAGAGAAAAATTGATAAAGTTGAAATATATGTGATCAAATAGAATAAAAATTAGTTTCTTCAATTGAAAATTCTTGATATGTATGGGTGATCCCACAATACTAGGTTACACTTTTTGGCCAATCTTGACATTGAAATCAACATTTTTCACTAGATCTTCATTTTCTCACACATATAGTAGCTAAACCCTTAAGAATTTGGAGATGAAGAAAACTAGTGATTTGTGAGATTTTGCGTGTAGATTCTAATTATATATTTTTTAAAAAAAATTAAAAAAAAAATTGTGAATCCTTTTATTTAATTTTCAAAAACTTATTTTTTCTACTAAACAATATTTTTAAAAAGTGATGTTTACTGTGTAACACAACTTTTTTTTATAGAAATGATACAATTCTAATTTTAAATCGCAGATTTTTCATATCAATATCTAGGACACGAATATATTTTCATAATTTTTTGTTGCATATTTATTTTTTAATTAATTTTATAAGTCGGAGTAATTATAATTTGGATGGAGGTGTATTGTGTAGGACATAAAATTTTTTGTATACTTTTGAATTAACTTTTTTTTTTTGTTGGAATAAGGACATCAATACCTAGGAAACATGTATTTTTTATATATTTTTTTCTCTATTTTCCTATTTTTTTGTATGTGTGAACCAAAGAACTTGATGCTCATTGAAAAACCTACATTCATAAGAAATAAAAATAAATATAATAATTAAATTAAATATATTTAAAATTATACTTTTTGGGAAGCTTATAAGGGCTACATACTTACAAAACATAAATTTTAAATGAATTTATTTGATCCCCCAAAAGGTAAATCAAAAGTGGTTTTTTATCAACATTTTGATAGGTGTAGAGGAGACTCCATTATAGGTACAATTTAAAATTAATGAGGTTCTATCTAAGGGGGTTTGATCAAACCCTCTTTAATTAAAATCCTTTAAGTGAAACCTTTCTAGGCTTAAATCATTATATTTCCTAAAAATATGTGATTTCAGGTAAAAATTAGGACATCCTAGAAAGTGTAACCCATTATTGTGGCAACACCCGTATGTATGTATAGTCCTCATAATTTTGATTGGAAAAATGGTTCTCTTGAAATTATTTATTAAATTGAAATAAAATTAAAAGAGATATATGAATTAAAAGAAGAAAAGGATGTAGATGAATATATATATATATATATATAGAATAAATGTATTCAATGTTAATTTCTTCAATTATTGATTATATACTTTTTGGAGTTGTGATGTAGATGCATCTCATGCTATCGAGGACATTGATCAACTACTTTACAAGGGGAGAAAATAATTATGCGACTTTCTCACCAAGAGAAGAGAAAACTATGAAATAACCTTTTATAATTAAAAGGTAGATAGAAAATAGAGGATATTATGATGCTTTGGTTAAAAGAGAGATTAATAAAGAATATGTATAAACACTCTTTAAAAAGGGGAAGATTATTTATTTAAATAATTATTGAAAGGTAACCTTTGTGAAAAGGTGTAATGTTTTGAAACCACCCCTTAAAGCTTATATAACGCATTTATGTGAGACTTGGAAAGGGGCATGAAGAAAATTCAAGGATAGAAGAGAAAAAGGAAAAGAGAAATTGAGAGGGCACAAAGGAATGAAGGTTAGGGTCATTGGTTGGGATTGAGGCATTTGGAGAAGGGGCATATAGTGTGTTTCCAACTCAAGGTGCATCGTACACCCAAGAGTGTCCTAGCTAGGGTTGTGTTATTTATGTCGTGAGGTAGGTTGGGTTCTATGTAAGAACCAATTTCTTTTAGGGGTGATTCCTTGCCATGGAGAGCCTAGACCTATAACTATTCCTTTGAGTGCTAGGTAGCAGCCTCTCCATGATGTATAGATATGTGTTAATAAATTTTATTTGTAGTCAATGTTTTCAATGTTTAATTAATTTAATTATTACTAATTATAAATGTTATAAGTGTTTCCATCATCTAGTTTTTTTTTTATCAATAAATAGATGCTTGTGGGGTAGCACCCATAAAGTGAACCAAATAAAAATATAGACTGCTTCAAACCCAATATTGGGGAGCACAAAAACCTGCTTCAGACCCAAGAATGGGGAGCACAAAAAAGCAACACCAAACCAAGTTTACCCTTGCCTACAAACTTGCTAGTTTCCCTCATTTTCTTTGGGAAATTCTACATTACATCTTACACCATTTCACCACCTTTAGAGTGGGATTGGAGGTGCATGTTAAATTTCTCCTCATTCTTCTTCCTTTTCCTTTGCACCTTCATCCAATTTTCCTTTGACGAGCCACCACCCATGTCCTCTGCTTTATCTCTGATTATTTGGCTTCCCTCTGGAGACATTACTTTTGAATTTCCATCCTTGACACTATGATGACCTTCATGAGGAGATTCTACCGAGGCCTCTAAATCAACATGTTTCCCTTTTTGCTCCTAGTTTCTTTTCTTTGGGGTTGTGGTGGGGGTTTTTCTAGGTGAAGGAGCATCACCAAAAAAATTCACCACTACAGAGGATGTAACCACTGCCTTTGGAGTGGCTTGGGAATCGCTTAGTGGAGCCATGCCCGAGGAAACATCGACAACTTTTAGTGGCACATCAACCTCACCATCTAAACCATTCTTTTCCATTGAGTAATGTTGGGGGGTAACTTCTTTCCACCAAGTAGCTTGGATTCCATGCCAATGTTTTGAGCAGTGTGCAACCATATGACAAGTGCTGAAACATTGATGCCAATGAAAAGGTAATCCTTCATAATAAAGCATTTGATTCTATTCCATCCCTGCAATTTTTAGGACATTCATAGGGATATCTTTGGTTGTGTTTATCTCCACTAATATGCGAGCGTAGGTAGTGTGCAAAAAAATTGAGGATCCTTCATCCACCTCCAAAAACTTCCCCAATGAATTTCCAATGGCTTCAAAGCATGAATCACACCAAAACTATAGAGGAAGAGTTGGAAACCTTACCCAGATTGGAAACAAGTCGAAGGATTTTTTGAGAGGGTTGAAGGAGGGGTGCCAAGGTTTCAATATTAATAAATGTTTCTCCTTCCAACTCCATTGATATTCATATAGAACTGTATTACAATCCTTCACATTATCGAAAACCACCCCACAGAACCCCCTTGCAATGGGGTAAATTTCTACATCCCCCTCCAATATAGGTTTCCATATTTTTGTAATCCAATCATGCAGCTCCACAAGGCTTGGCCAAAACCCCCAGCATCTACCAACTAGCCCTTGTCCTACAAAATAAGATATATTTTTAGCCACTTCATTAACAATCTCCCCCATGAAAGAAACCGTTGGGGAAGAGGCTGCGCACTGAAGAGCCCTAGGAGCCTGCCGCTCACCGTGATCAATTATCTCAGCCCCTGATCTCCCCACCTGGCCATTACTCATCTCCCATTTCTTTTACGAAGAATGAGGCCAAGTAGTCATATCATCAGCCTATCTCTAAAACCCCAGTGAAGATGCAAGCCATCCATTAGGGTCCGAGGTCGATTGATTCTTCTCCTTATCCTACCCATGGTTTATCCTTTCTTGTCCTTCCACCACCATCGAATATGAGTGACCTCAGTTAGTAGCACTCGGCGATTGAGGATATTATCGCTAGCCATCACTTGGGCTAGAGAAGGTTTCAATAGAGGCACCAAAGGATTCCTTAGTTTCGTCGATCGACGGAAAAGACATCACTTCCCTCCCATATGACAATCCTTCCTTGTTTCTGCCATGCCTCCAATATTTTGCTTGATCTAGCTTAGTGGTGGGAGAGCAAGCCAAAGTTTTTCACAGAGCATTGGAGAATGTTGAAGTCATCACTGAGCAATTTTTTGATACTGTATCACAATTTTTATCATCCAATTATTGATGCATATTAATATTAATAATATTTGATGGATTAATTATTGTTGCATAGTTTAATTATTATCATTTCAAATAATATATAATTGTGTTTGTTAAAATAGATTTAAATTAATTTATTTAGGAAATAGTGATCTATCACATATGTAAAATATGATAGCAATCAAGAAAAGTTTAAATGTTTGAGTAGAGATAGAGCATGCCGAGGTGGGTGCTATTGAGGAAGAAGTACTATCCTTCAAAGAACAAGGCACTAAAGTGATGGCATAGAGAAGAGAGGAGTGTTAAATGCATAAGACAATTGAGAGGGGGGATGAATTAGTTGTACATTAAAACATCAAAACCCTCACTAACATTCGAATCTACATTAGTCTCTTAAACCCTTATCATGCATTAGCCAAATATAAACATGGGAAATAGTAATACAAACACATCCAAACTCATGAGAACACCAGATTTACGTGGAAACCCAAGAAAGAAAAAAACATAGTGAGGATTCTAGATCATAATATAAAGTAATTACAACACCAAATACAATAGGCTCACTGTCAGAGGGCTCACTACCCAAAAGAAAGAAGGGCTCACTGCCAGATTAGAAAGAAGAAAGAATATTGTTACAATGAGAAATCCATCTCAAAGAAATAGAAAAGATCCACCACTGCATCACCAGATCATTCACACTCTCTTTGAAAAATGTAGACACCTTCTACTCACTGCTTCTAGTAGTCTTAGGCATTAAATCTTGCATTGCATTTCTCACTTTCACACTTCACATCTCAAAAATTCCCACCACACATCACACACTCATCCTCCATCAATTCATCACACATATATACCATCCTCAACCTTGAAAACAATCTACAAGGTCAGCTATGCACCTCAAACATACAAATTTAAATTATGTTAGCACTAAAACATTCTTGTGGTGGAGAGGACTGAAGGTGGAATCTAACAAACCTTAAATTAGACCTAAAGATCCATATATACATACCATTCCATGCTTCCACAAATACCAAAGTATATCCATAATTAATGTAAACACCCAAGGTCAGTCGAACTTGTGTTAACACCATTAAACATTTAAGTACACACTTCCTTTGATCCAAATATGAATTTCAAACCACATGCAACACTAAAACACAATCTGGAATATTCCATCAACACCTTGAAATCCAACAAATCCTTTGCTACAACATACACTTGCAAGATATACTCATTCTATACACTCAGTTAACCTTCGACACAAAGTAACTCATGAATCCAACCTTGTAGAGCACCAAAACTCAAACAACTCAAGTTGAAGATAGATATGAAAAATATAAGCACACTCCCAAATCTATAAGATGAGAAACCAAAATGCGGAGAAATGTAGAGAAAAACCATTTCTCCTAGACAACACTACTTCATATTTCTCACACTGGTGAACACAAATTCTTCTGCCACATGATTTGAAACCTGAAACTTTGGATATAACACCTTTAAATTGCCTTGATCAACACATCTGAATCACACTTGAGCAAATATTCAACCATGAAGAACTATGGAGCAAAACACTGAACACTACTTTGTCATACTAAACTCTCTTTACCACACTGAACTTTCTTTTTATCAAATTTTCTCAAAAGCACTTGGAAACCAAGCATTACAAACACCAACTCAACATCTACAACACCTTATCATCATCTCAACCAACTAGAGGTTGACATTAGTGAGACTACTAATGACAACATAATGCAACCAATCAAAGCATCTCCATAGGTTGGCGTCAATACAACAACATAGATCTATTGAAATCAATGACAACACAAAATTCCAACAAGGAGATCCAAAAATACATGATTGCTAAGAAAAATTAGGGAAAATTCTTGAGCAATAAAATGAATAAGGGATGTAAGATGAACAAATCAGTAGAAAAAAACCATTTTTAAAGAGTGATGTGTACTATAAACCACATAAATTTTTTCTATGAAGGATAAAAATAGTACTATAAACCACATAACTTTTTTCTATGTGTACAATAAAATGAATAAGGAATGTAAGATGAACAAATCAGTAGAAAAACACCATTTTTAAAGAGTGATGTGTGCTATAAACCACATAACTTTTTTCTATGAAGGACAAAATTCTATTTTTTTCAAATTTAGATTTGTAACTACAATATCTAGAGGATGTATTTGGTTTCACAATGTTTTATTGATTTTTTTAATTAAGTTTTAAAGTCAAACCAATTACAATTTAGACATAGGTGTACTATTAGGAGCATAATTTTTTTGTATGTATCAAAATTCAATTTTTTTTGTTGGAATAAACCCATCAATACCTAGAGGACATGCATTTTTTATATTGTTTTCTCTATTTTCCTATTTTTTCGTGTGTGAAACAAAGACCTTGATATCATTGAAAAACCTAAATTCACAAGAAATAAAAAATAAATATAATAATCAAATTATATATATTTTAAATTATTCTTTTTGGGGAGCTTATAATAAGGACTACATACTTACAAATCATAAACTTTAAATGAATTCATTTGATCCCCAAAAGGTAAATCAAAAGGTGGTTTTTTATCAATGTTTTGATAGCTGCAGAGGAGACTCCATTATAGGTATGGTTTAAAAGTAGTGGGGTTCTATCCAAAGGGGTTTTACCAAACCATCTTCAATTAAATTCCTTTAAATGGAACCTTTCAAGGCTTAAATCATTATATTTTCTAAAAAAATGTGATTTCAGGCAAAAATCAGGATGTCCCAGAAAGTGTAACCCATTACTGCGGCAACACCCCGTGCCAAGGAGGGTGTTGTTGAGCATGCAAATGGGGTTGTTGTTGAAAAGGAATTAGAGAAAGCGAAAGGGGCTATGGATAAATAGAGGTATAGAAAATGAAAGGTCCCTAGAATTGATGGATCATGAGGAAACTATGGAGAAACCCAACAAAATGGTAACACCTTATATATTTATGATATAAAAGTGAAAATAAAAATAGAAGTGAAAAAAAAAAGGGAAAAGCAATAAAGATTAGAAGATAAAAAAATCCCAAAGTATGTAATCCCTTATATTAAGAGATCAAGTGAGGAAATGGCAGGCTCTTTGATCACATGCCATCCCTAGTGCCACTTATATTGAAGAAAACAAAGAAGAACATATTGATAAATAGTTGAGAAGATAAGAAAAAAGAAAGGAACATAAAATATGGATATAAATAGTAGTGATTATATTGAAACCAATGATGAAATAGAGTGGAGAAGACTTATGATAAAAATTAAAATCTTAGTATGGCATAATTGAAAGATTTATCCCAAATATGTTGGAATTGGGGATGTTGAAAATTATCTAGAGAAAATGAAGAAAGAAGAATCTTGTTCAAGGAGATTACGATGGCAGCCCTAGATGTTACTTTGATAAGGAATGTATGATTATGGTGGGAAACCCATAAACAAAGCATCCTCACATGGAGAAACCTACATCCTCACATGGAGAAACCTATAGATTGCAATTAAACGTAAATTTGTAAAGAAGGAATGGCTAATGCACAAGATGCCTATTTTTAAAGGAACTTCCAATCCATAAAAACATATTAAATATTTTGAGAAGTTCTTGACTAAAGCGGAGGAACTAAAAATTCAATATGAATCCACCTATTTTATTGGACTTTAAAGTTACTACCTCATTCTTGGTATACACATCAATAACATAAAGGACAAACAAAGGACTCAGATAAGCTAAGAAAATATTTTGTTAAATTCTTTAATTTTTGTGACCGAGATGAGAAGATACATCAAGTACATAAAAGGATCAAAAATATTGTCACATTCCAAATTAAAAAGGTACAAATTAAAATCAATAGGAATAAATTCAAGATGGCACCACAAGATGTTACAAATTGTGACATCTTGATTTTTGCATGCATAAACTTTATTTGATAATAAATGGAACTAGATGAGACCATTGGACAATATGTGTTTGAAGCATAGATTAATGTGTTTCTGTAAATTAGATGTTATCTTTAAAATGGATGCTATTGTGAATATTTTGATTATTGATTATGGTTTTATGATCTAACCTATTGATGAGATATCGAGTGCAAATGAGTACAGGAATAGGTTGAAGGTGAGAACATGGCTAAGATAGAGATGACCTAGCTACCCGACAATAGTCAGCATGATGGAAATCCTATGTACACACTCACGTAGTTGCATTCATCCTGCATTGTGAATGATTATGTTATGTATTGTGTTATCATGAATATGTCATTGCCTATCCTGCATTATGATTTAAATAATGACTGTCTTATGGTTGTTTTATTTGTGAAAATTAATTTAATTGGAAAAATAAAAAAATAAAATTTTCAAATGTTTGATAATGATAATTCTCATAATTTATATTTATATATAATAATGATATCATTATTTTTATATAAATAGCTTACTATTAAAAAGAAAATAAAAATAAAATAAAATAAGTTTTAAATTCCAATGATCTGCATGATAAATCATGCTATCTTGGCATGAGGAGAAAGTTCAATTCTAAAAAT
This sequence comes from Sequoia sempervirens, assembly GCA_007258455.2. Lineage (NCBI taxonomy): Eukaryota > Viridiplantae > Streptophyta > Pinopsida > Cupressales > Cupressaceae > Sequoia > Sequoia sempervirens. The sequence goes on from VDFB02279047.1 coordinate 23,694, forward strand.
AAGAGATATTCCAACTAGAGTTGAACACTTTGCATGGGAATATGAAAAACTATGAAAAGAGGGCAAACAATTTTTTATCATTATTGTCAATGACTAGGAGGATTCGATCATGGAATCTGAGCAGAGTGAGGAGTTAGCATGCAGTGCAGGAGACCAGGTATTACACTATTATTGATTTTTGTAACATGGCTTATGAATGCATGGTAAAGGATTAATCAGAACCAAACCTACAAATTTAAATGATGAATGAGACTGTTATTGTATCATGGGGTTTAAAGGATATTTTTTTGTATTGTAGCATATATTTCATTCCTTGTATCAACACATATATATGTATTGTTATACTTGTGCATACATAACAAAGCCTGTGTGTTGACCTTACTACCTCAATATATGGCATTGATCTTCTTATAACTTTTTTGTGGCAATTGAATATATAGTTTTGTACCCCTGTCATGCATGGACGTTCATGTTGAATTTATTAGGAATTTTGATTTCCATATATATATATATATATGTGTGTGTGTGTATTTATATCATCATATTGACTCACTTGTAGTGCTTGAAACCATAGAATCCACCATGTTCTCATGAATATCCATGGTTGTTATAAGAATCTACGCATTGATTATTATGTATAATACTAAATAACAATTATGCATATCAATTTATAATATATATGTATATATATGGTATGAGTTTATTATGTTAGTGTAAATAGTGTCTTTATCCATCTAGATAGGATATCACCTTTCTAGGATTAACCTATTCACACCTAGCTTAATTTTACTCTTGTCTCACTTCATAGCATTGAGACATGTGTCCTCATAACTTGAGACACCTATTGACACTTTTTCACCCACTTGTCAAGTGAGCTCACAAGAATCCCACCTATAGAGGGGTATTCAGTAGTTCAATCCTACCTTCCTACCTCCTCATCCTTGCCTATATATACAAGTCTTGATCATTGTATCATACACTCTTCGTTTTAAATTTGATAGACATACTTTTTTGTATATTTCATTCACTTGTGGAAGTTGTTTCATTCTCTCGTATCTTGGAATTCTCCAACATGGTATCAGAGCCATGAGAGCATGCTTCTTCATACATCAAGGTGAATCCCACACATAGCCCTATCAATGGAGCATCATAGAGCCAAATGGAAAGCACGATCACATTCAGAAGGCTTGAGAAATGAAAAAATACCTTTTATTTCATCAAATTTGATAAATTTGAACTTTTACAGTTTTTTGCCTTTTTGTCGATTGTACAAAAATTGTAAAAAAAAATGAAATTTTTTTAGAAGAGGGCCAATTTTCTCTCTGCCAATCTACCAAACTACCCATTTTGGGTCAATATTTGTGATCTTTTTGATCATTGGTTTGTGGCAATTTGATAAATTGTTTGCAAGGTATTTGCATGTTTTTTAGTAGCTAGTTTACTTTGTTGTAGGCAATCAATCTTCATTTATCTTTTATTTTCTATAGCAATCTAGAATATTAGTAGTTCTCCTCTCAAAGGGGTATTTGTATCTTTTGTGTCTAGCTTTCTCTTCTCCCATTCAAAGGGGTGTTTTATAATTTTTGGCACATGGAACAAAATCTTTCAACCTCTACACAAGAAGCCTTTAATTTTGCAAGCTTGTCCTTCCATTAATTGGTGGCATTTTAATTGTTAAAGAGTGTTAATAGAAGAGACACACTTTGTCCAAAGAAGTGGTGGCTTCAATCCAAAGTTTTCATTAGCATTTCCAATACTCCATTGGTAGTTTCAATCCAAAGTTTTCATTAGAACTTCCATTGGGGTGACATCATTCAAAGTGATTACACTCTACATAAGGCATGAAGCAACAACATCGACTTGCACACCAACCTGCAAATCCAACATATAAAGTGGTCTTCTAACATTTCTTGGTTTGCATAGTGACCTAAAATCATTGACAATTTGCACATTACATTAAGTGTAAGGCGCACTTTGTGGCCTCACGCATCTTCCTTTGCAGATTCACACACTAATTCCAAGAAAAAATTGCCACACTAAGTGTTTCACTTGTCCTCCAACAACCATGTGGTCTCCATAGAGGAAATTAAAATCTTCTACACACCTCCTCTATTTGGCTAAAGGCACATAGCTCCAAATTCCCAAGACTTAGTCAATAAAGGTGGTTTTTTACAATGTTTTTTCATAGTTAGCCTATATCATCATAGTATTTTATGATATTGTCACTATGGTATTTGTTACATCTGCAACATCTCATTTGAACTGTAATAGTGTGTTAATCACCGAATTTTTATTTTAAATTGTCAAACTTTTGCTAATTATCAGTTTGACCATCAAGAGTTTAAAAGGGGGCCCTTTTTTGTTTTTGCACAACTTTTCAATGGGGAGTCCATTTTAATTTTAAATAGTCGTCGGAAAGCTCTTTTCGAGATCAATGTTTTCACATCAACATGTTCTCAAAATTATACATTTTAATCGATTTTTATCCTCCAAAAATAAGTTTATTTTATGCAATTTTCAATGGGGCATAACTTTCACCCCGTTTCTTTAAAATTGACAAACATTTTTTTATCAAATTCATCAAAATTTCATAAGGATTCCAGAATTGTAATCAAAATTCAGTTTTGGAAATCCCATTTTCACTATTTGTAAAAGTATGCTTGATTATAAATGAACATTTTAGCTTCCAAACTTGACACAAGCTTGTAATTCTTGTTTTCTATCTTTTTGGGAGGTCTACAATTAGATATAATACAATTTTGAGTGGTTTGGTAAGGCACAATTCAAGTGCCTTGCTATGTATGCATCATGGATTAAAAAATTGACTTATTAACACCACATAATTTCCACACGCAAAAATTCAAAGTACAACAACTACTTCAAGCTAAGGGATTATGGAAAATGATCAATAGACAACAAATACAATTTACTAGAGAGTTTGAGCAATTTACATATTAGGAAGCAATGGGTCTAATAGGTCTTCTTGTTTCCAATAATTTTCAATTTCACATTTCTAGTTGTACAACTCCTAAGCAAATGTGGATAAATTTTGAAGCTCTTTTTGGTAAAGTTGATAAGTTCAAGATTTTACAATTGGATGCAGAATTAACAACATTGTCTCTTTGTCTCTTGATTCATTTCCATCTATTGAAGACTTCTTGGTTTAGTTTAAGTCTTTTCTTTCTAGATTTCAAGGTTATGTCAAAACAAAAAAAGATAAAGAATGTGTCTTATTGATTCTATTAAATCTCAAAGGTCCTTATCAAATGTTTGCTTCTTCTTTCTACTCTATAATAGATGCTTTTGGAACAACACATGTAATGCCTTATTTTGAACAATTTTGTGATAGAATGACAAGAGAACAATCTAAATTAATCTCTATGGATGCTATAACCTCTTCAAAAATTCAAGAATTAGTTGCTCAATCATCTAAGGGAAAGAAAAAAACCAAGAATAAAGCTAAGGGATCCAAATCAAATACTTCATTGGATTCATATCCCTCATCAAAAGGAAAAACTCTAAGGACAAGCCCAAATGTGCTTAGTGTACAAGAATATGGAATGAAGAACACCAATGTTACAAAAAGGAAAATGATGACTCGAAGACTATTCTTCAAAAAACTCAACTTCAATTGTCTAAAACAAGTGGTTCTTCCCTTTCTACAACAACATCATTCACATTTTCAACAAAGGATAAGAATAAGGGTATAGCACTCATTGCTTCTACAAACAACACATCATAGAAGTGGCTTCTTAATTCCCAGGAATCACACCACATGGCTACATCCAGGGAACTATTTTCTAAATTTGAGCCTTGTTCATTCCTACCAATATTGGTGGTGAATAATACCAATATGCTAGCTCTTGGAAAAGGATCTATTTATATTGGAGAAGGAACATTTGATGATGTACTTTATATACCTTATCAAATAATCTCCTTTCTATTTATCAAATTACACATAGTGGTGAAAGAAAAAAATAGTTGATTTTACACCACATTTAGTGATCATCAGAGATTTGTAGAGTAGAGACATCATTGCCATGGGTCATGCTAATCATGATTCCATATTGTATTCCTTTTATTCCTTTGGTCCTACTGACTTTGATGACAATTTGAGAATAGATAACACTGATACCTTCAACATGCATAAGGAGATACAATTTGGCTATTTGAATCTTACAATTTTATCCTCCTCATCAGTTCCTTCACCTTACATTGATATCATATCTCCTTCATATTACATGCTTCTTTAGTATTGAGTGTTTCTACATTGTTTTATCATGATTTAGGGTAGTAGGATATTTGTAGTTGTGTTTCCACTACAATTGAATGGTATGATTACTTACATGGCACATCAAACTTGTTTAGTGAGTCCCATTTTACAAAGTTGGCAGGAACCTTTGATGACAACTGCATAAACATTGTTGTCAACACATCTACATATTTGGTTTTTGTTCTACATCAATCTTCACATGGAGCATTTGAGTAGCTTTCAAAATTTCACTATTGTATTTGGATCTTGTGCATAATTTAGAGACTTCCATTCCTCTCACATGGGAAGATATCATGAACCAATCTACAATTCATTTTATTCCACGAGGAAGAAATGTTTTTTAACATTCAAGGATTGCATTTTGTATTCTTCTTCAAGCATCACTCAATAATGTAGGTTCTATATTCTTATGGGGGGCTCCATAGTCTCTCTTTCTCTCTCCTATGGGGGGAAAATTTCATGTACCTATGTGATAGAATTAGTCCTTGGGGGTCATCATGAGTCTTTCTATCACTTTTCTTCTTCACTTGTACATTTCATTTCATTGCATTTCTCTTTTGGAGGGGGGTTTTTAATTTCCTACTAGGTTTTCTCCTTTACTCCACTTTATATGAGATATTTTTACATGAGTACCTAACATGGTCTAGTATCTGAGACTCATCATTAGTGCATGCATTACTCCCTAAGTTGCACTTAAGGGGGGTGTTAGTGTAAATAGTGTCTTTAACCATCTAGATAGTATATCACCTTTTTAGGATTGACATATATTCACACCTAGCTTGAGTTTACTTAGGCTTTTTCTGCTTTTGTCTCACTTCATAACATTGAGACATGTGTCCTCATGACTTGAGACACCTATTGACACTTGCTCACCCACTCCTCAAGTGAGCTCACAAGTGTCCCACCTATAGAGGGGTAGTTAGTTGTTCAATCCTACCTTCCTACCTTCTCATCCTTGCCTATATATGTAAGGATTGATCATTGTATCATACACTCTTCATTTTATATTTGATAGACATCTATTGTGTATATTTTGTTCACTTGTGAAAGTTGTTTCATGCTCTCGTATCTTAGCATTCTCCAACATATTATACTTGAACTAATGAAAATTTTGTGACTATAACCATATATGAATTCTTTGTTGTTGTTATAAAACCACTGTGTTATTCCATAATTTTAGCATATTTAAATAGTAGTATAAATTAAACATTTTATTTCTACTGTGTTGATTCTATAGTAAAACCGTAAAACTGAATATATGAAATTATCATTTAATTGTTATGGATCTTATTTATTTATTTCCAATTAGCATATCTAATAGTACATATATGCATCATATGTTATGAACTGGTTTCTTATGGATTTAACTTGCATGACATCAAAGATTAGTTAGCATTACATATACAATAAATATTGCATGAAAGTGAGAAAATCATTAGTTAGAGATTGAATTGCATGCCAAACCAAATTACATGTCAATTATACATTTAACCATAATTATGCATGAACGGATTGATATAATAGAAGACCATATAATCATTTTGCATGAAAAGAAAAGGGTTATGGGTCAGCCCAAAATATTGTGTACCACTTTTTGGCCAAAATGGACATTGAAATCAATATTTTTCACTAGATTTTCACTTTATGAAACCTATAGCAACTAAACCATTAATAATTTGGAGATGATGTGAACTAGTTATTTGTGTATAGACTATAAATATATATATTTTTTAAAAAATAGAAATAAAATGTGAATTTTTTTACGTAACTTTTAATAACTTATTTTTATAGTAAAACACATTTTTAAAAAGTAGCATTTATGTCATCATACATTAAGTTTTTTATGGAAAAGATAAAATTATATATTTTAAAATATATATTTGTAACATCAATTTCTAGTGTATGGAGATTTTTTCAAAAAAAATTGTTGTGTATTTTTTAGTTAACTTTTGAAGTAAGAGTAATTATAATTTGGCCATAGGTGTATGTCATCACACATAACTTATTTTGTATTTATTGAAATTTATTTTTTATTTTAATTTTTGAAACAAGGACATCAATAGCTAGTGCACACATACTTTTTATAATTTTTTTCTCTATTTTTCTATTTTTCCACGTGAGTGAAACAAATACCTTGATGTTTGGTGAAAAACCTACATTCACAAGAAATAAAATATAAATATAATAATAAAATTAAAAAATATTCAAAAGCATAGTTTTTGGAAAGATCGTAATAAGCACTACACACTTACAAAAAAAATTATAAATGACTTTATTTGATCCCTCAAAAGGTAAAGAAAAAGTGGGTTTTTGTCAGCATTTTGATAGGTGTGAAGGAGACTCCATTGTGGGTATGATTTAATACTAGAGGGGTTCTATTCAAGGGGGTTTGATCTAATGGGGTTTTATCTAACCCTATTCAATTAAAACCCTTAGATGAACCTTTCAAGGATTAAATAATTATTTTTTCTAAAAAATGTGTGATTTCAGGCAAAAATTAGGATGTCCCAAGTTTGGGACCCATTATTGTGGGATGACCCTCATTTATTTTTATGATTATTAGATATATGCATGACATATTGTCTTCATGAGGAAAGTAGCTTTATTTAATATTTGATTTGGTTTTACCTTCTAAGATGGATGTTGAATATGGACTAATAAAGGTGAGTAGATTTTATTTTCCATATCTACCTACTATTTTCTATTTAATTGCTTTGGCCAAAGCTATGTGTACCATTGAAATAAATGGATGTTATTTTATTCTCTGCCATATCCTGATAGTAGGGCATATCATGCTCATTTATGAAATGCATGTAGATATATCAAATTGCATTGGATTCCATCTTGCTAGTTGTTTCTAGGTTGCTAAGCTTCTCGTGCAAGTTTGGGTATTCTTCATGTTAGGAACAATTCTAGGGAAGTGTAAGCTTCGTTGTTGGGAAAAAAGTGCTTGAGACATGTTCCTGTCTCTTGGTTTGTAGATGAATATTGGGGTTAGTGGCAACTAGAGACTCCAATGATTATGTTTCTTTTATATCATTACTTGTATTGTTATGACAAATGAGCATGAGAGCTTGAGTCATATTCTTACATAAATTATATCTTGTACTTTATAATACTTGACTAGATAATATTTCATGTGATTATGTACCTTATTTCTTGTCCTTAATATTTTGGATTAGATACTTTTACATGTAAGATTTAATATGTATATGTTGAAAATGTTTCATTTCATTTCTATATTTATGTGAAAATGAGTTTTTATTTATTTCCATGAGATATTTTAGGGTTTTGAACCTTACATTTTGGTATCAAAGCACTAATTTTAACACTAGGGACTTTGTCTACTATGCTAAGATACAAAATTTGATGAAGGTCATTTCATAACCAACCATGGTGCAAAATAGGAGCAATGACCACAATGGATCGGGCAACAATGAGTAAAATGATAGGTTGGGCCAAATCCTCAACCTTTTGATCAAAACAAGGAGTAGAATGAACAACTTAGAACAAGAGGTTAGAGGGAACCAAGAGGAATAGAATCAAGGTGATAAAGACCATGGAAATCATAGGGATAGAATTGAAGAAGAACTAGGTAAGGACCTTAAGAGGATTGTATTTCCCAAATTTGATGGAAAAACCATCAAAGACGGAGCTGAAGCCTAGATCATTGAGATGTAGAAGTGATTTGAACTTAGGAATCTATCAATTCATTGGTGAAGTAGCTACTTGGTGGGACAATGAAAAAGTTGAAAAGAAGATACTACCAAGGGGGATAACTTGGGAAATATTTCTTTAACATTTTAGGAAGAGGGGGTTACCTCAACTCTTCTTTGGTAAGAAGATGATAGAATTCCATAATTTGATTCAAGGCAACATGATGGTGACTCAGTATTGGGAAAATTTCACCAATTTTCCTAAGTATGTACCTCAATATCAGTTGGATGAGCAATTATTGTAGTTTCATAAATTATACTCCCTTTTATGTGTTAGTACAATTTCATGCTTACTGATAGGATATTGGATCCTCCTCATCTATGTCTCTGAGTGCAATAATTGGTTGAAGCACAACTATGTGCTCCCATTCCCATATATGCAATAGAGTCACTCGTGTGGGTATGTTTGCTCCACCTTGTAGATGACCTAGTGCATATCATGGTATAAGGTTGCTAGAATGCATGGATCCCAGGCATGGATGTAGGTGTCCTTCATGATCCTCTGAAGTACGATGCCCCATCTTGGGATGAATAACCTACTCCTCTTGTCTAGCATGAGACCTCCCATGATGAGTCCTACAATAACAAGGGTGAGATCACTAGATCAACCGATGAAATGTCACCTAGGTCAATTTATCCTCCCACCAGCTGAAGATCCTCTATTCCTAGTATGTCAAACATGGCATCAAGGTCGACATATGCATCATAAATGATCCTCTCATTCTGGATAGGTACCCGTAGGATCCTCCACATGTCCTCCAAAATCACTATCACCTCACCTATCCAAAGGTGGAATGGCGAGGTCTCAGAATGTCAGTGCCCTACTAGTGTAGTCATCAAAGCCAGATGTGTCCTGATCTCTAACATGTATGCAATGTGATATAGGCTCTCCTATGAACATAACTTCAAACTCGTTGAACCCAAAAATTTGCTCCAATATTTTCTTTCTCCTCTCTCATGAAAGCAATGGATGGAAGATCTCTTGCACACATAGCACACACAACATCAATTCACTAAAACTTTGGAACAAATCAAAGTCAAAATCCTTAAAAATGCAAAAGTGAGCCTTTAATGCAAAGGTGTTGCTCTATTGTCTTGGAAAAAGAATCGCTATTTGGAAATAGCGTCACCACAATACAAAACGTGTTACCATAATGCAAATTTGAGCCTTTGTAATCATGCATTAGTGTCACCACAATTTTTGCACATGCATCAGAAAAAAGCAAAAGTGTTGTATTTTAAAACTCCAATGCATATTCCTAGTAGTGACACCTAATGCAAAGGCGTCGCCATATTTTTTAAAGGCATCGTGTCACATTTTAGAAGCATATAAAAAACTCTAATGCCTTTTTTTTCCCTAATCTACCCTACATTTGGCTATCTAGAAATTCATGCAAGGAAAGTTTTTGTGGTACATACCCATGATCATGTGTCTACTGGCCAGTAGAACTCGCGGAATTGATTTTTGTATTGTGGGGGAAGTACATGGTGTGCCATCTCATCAGGTGCTCTAGAGGAAATCTCATAGAATCGCTCTAAGATCACTCAAATTCTCAAAGCAAAGTGTGAAAATGAGCTTCAAATTTACCCAAATTCACATATATGCATTGAGAACCGTAGGGTTTTAGCCTTGTTTCTCTATTTTCTTTCTTCACGGCTTGCCATGGTAGCTTTGTCAGGGTCCTAGGACTTGTTTTTCATCCTTGTTGCAGCTGCATTACTCTCATAGTTTTGTCATGAGCTTGACTTGAAAGTCAATTTTTTTGCTTGATCTCTTGAGGGGGCAGCACACCAACATTCCTTCATTTGCTAGGGCACAATTGGGCATCAAGAAAAGTAAAAAATAAATAAATAATTGATCTAAGTAGTATTAGTCTAAGCAGTATTAGTTCTTTGAAGCAATGCAACAAGAACCTCGCTTCAAAAAGGGGCAAAATGTAGACACCTAAAAATGTCTTGATCATATCACACAGTGAGATTTCAATTATTAACACCATTTCTCTCCCAATTCACCTATTTTTATCTATTTAATTAAATAATGTCAATTGTTTAATTAAATTCACAATTTTCTCCTATTAATTGAATAATTAATTTTATTTGACTAATTCACCACCTTCACACTAATTTTCTTCTCTTTTGATTAAATAATGCAAATTATTTAATTAAATTTCATAAATCCTCTTTGATTAAATAATTCCTAATTGTTTAATTAAAGTTCTTAATTCTCTCCACTTGCACAATTAAATAATTTCTTAAATTAGGTATGTGCAGGATCATGATGGGCCAAAAAGTGGCGATATGATGGGTATGTGGCTGATGACCTTTTTTTTACCCAAAATTGATGAAACGAAAAGGGTTTTTAAAGGAGATTCTCAGCTTTCCACCAATATAAATTATACACTTTCAATTTAATAAATAATTATTATTCATTTTCTATTTGTATTATGACTAAAGTCCCAATTGATGGGTTGATTGAAAAACATCTATAAATTTCAAACGGTATCAAATTTTTTGAATCCGAAACATGCATCACATTCTATGCTTTGCATACTATAGGATTTTAAAAAAAAAGAATTTTATGAAGTTTTGACCAAGTTAAGGTGGCTAGATATTCGAGTTTTTATATTTTTTAAAAGTTGTAATAAAAATTCACAATTAATTATTTACTTGGAAAAAAATTACAAAAAATATGTATCACATCTGACATGATTAAAATATTATAAAAAAATATTATCATTTTATTGTGGTTAGGGTGGTCGATAGACACCTACTTATTTTTCCCGAAATTTAAGTACTCGCATTGAAATTTCAAATTTTCACCATTTAGATTTTAAAAAACCTAGTAGTTTAGAAACTACATTCAATTTGCTACAGATTATATTCTTACATATTTTTGAAATAATATAGATAACTTATTCAAATTTTTACGTCAAGTTGCCTAACTCTGATTTTTTTGAATTTTCATCGCCACTTAAGGGCCTATTTTTTCCATGATGATCCTACACATACCCAATTGTTTAATTGGTTAATTTCCTCCAATCATTCAAATAATATTCTCATAGAATATTCCCTTTTTCAAATTATAGACACTAAAAATTGTCTTAGCCTGTGACCCTTAACTTCTTCATATTTCATTCATCTTCATTTCTCATAATTAAATAATGTTAATTATTTAATTATTTCCTAAATTCATATGTCCTCTATTAATTAAATAACTTTAATTATTTAATTAATTTATTCTTACATTTATTCTTCCTCGATTAATTAAATAAATATTATTTATTTAATTATGTCACTAATTAAATCTATCTTCTTTCTAAAATTAAATAAACTATTATTTATTTAATTCCTATGACACTTTCTACTATAATTAAATAATTACCAATTTAATTATTTAATTATTCTCTAGTCTTTTCTCTCCAAAATTAAATAAATCTTTATTTATTTAATTTATTCCAACATCTTGAGTTTTGAATTAAATCATCATTTAATTCAAAAGGATTTATCCTTATCATATTCCTCTATAATTAGATAATCTATTTGTTATCTAATGTCATTTATCACTTAAGTGTAGATCTAATTTGATCATTCAGTTATCTGGTGAGATAATATCTGATTGTCTCTAACAAACAATCTTTCTGTCTTCATCACTTCCTCAATCTTATCTTCTACATGCAATTTGTATCCTAATGTGTCTCAACTAGTTTCCACCAATGATTAAATTATTATTTAATTTAATCTCCACCATTCATGCTTTATCAAGTTTACAATAATTTAACCCTAATCCTATTGCATGTCACATCTTTTAATCTTAATCGTCAATTTATCTTTTAATCTGAGCCTATCATTCAAAAATCATATTTTCTATAAATTGGCTTTACCTCTACCATTTTTACTCCTCCCAAAATCTGATGAGTTCTGGAAGCAACTTAGAAATCTTCAATGTTTTGCTATTATCATTATCATGAGGCTATATTTGCATACTTAAATAAAATCTAAGGGAAAATATCATACTACAGCAAAATGGAGAAGGGTAATGGAGGTGAATCATGGAATTACATGTGTGTTTAGTTTTATGTACGATTTGACACAATCGCCAAGATAGAGTGACGCATCCGTAGAATTGTTTGCCGCAACTGCCAACAACATGAGCCGCATCTACTATACCGCACCACAATTTCCATCCCGTAAGCCACAATTGATTTTTTTGCAACTCATCTAATCCATTCTACACACCGCATCTATCATTTCGTGACACAACTTCCTGGTTTTGGGTTTGCTTTAAATTTCTGCAAGTAATTCAGTTTTCTACATTTTCGGTTCAGTAGGTCAAAAGTTACTGGTAATCTGTTTGCAGCGTGTGGCAAGAGAAATTTAATGTTTGTTTTGTAGGTTTGTTTGGCCAAGATCTAAAGCTACAACTTTCATTTGTCAAAGGCTAAAATTGAAACTACTAATGAAATATGGTGCAGGACGTTTGTCAAAGAATGGATTGTGAAACTGATTGTCTATATAGCTTAGATTATATTTCGTTTGGTGCTTAAAATTAACAACTATTTACTGTGCGTGGTGCTTTTTCACACTCTATTTAGATTAAATCCTTATTTAATAATAAAAGTATCCTCTCCCCTTGTGCACTTGTGCAATCCTAGGTGTAAGAGAAATTGTTATTAACTCTAGACGGCCTATCTTAGTGGAAAAAAGTACTCACCCTAAGATGACTCAAACTGAAAATGAGCTAAAGCTAAGCTACTCCTAACTGGTATATAAATGTGAATTCTAATGGAAAACTTAGTATTATAGGTGCGGATGTGTTATAAAGATAAGTGATTCCCTCAGTACCTGCGTGGTACGTTAAAACCTATAGAGCATAACCTTTACAGGTTGGGAAACCTCCTTATTGGAGCTAAGCTTGCCTCGTGTATAGCCATTTAAATGGGTGTCCTTATTAAAACCCATTTGTTATAGATTTCCAAAATACTTCTATTTACTAGTGCAAGAGGTCAGACCTCTGAAGCTGTCCCATATTTTTGCTGTTCTTAGTAGAGATGAATATTTTTTCATGGGACATTCATGAGAACTCAAAGCTTGGTTGACTTGGAGAAGTGAGTGTCGTGGAGGGGAGCCAGTGTTTCCAAGCTTCTAAGTCATCCGCTAAGAATAAGCGCGGTTGGATAAATCCAAGTGGGAACTCAATAGATATTTTCCTGGCCAACCATAGGATTCTTATTTGTCTATTTGAAATTAAAAAATTTCACATCAAACCAAACCAAAACAAAGTGTTTTCTAACTGTCTTTTTTTTTGCCAAAATTTGATCAAAATTAGACTAAAATTAACCTGCAAACTTTACCAAAAATTACACAAGAATCAGATCCTATTTACAGTAAACCGCATTTGTTGTTATCCACTGCATCTTCTATTGAGGACCACATTAGTTGTTATGAACCACATATGTTACTAAGAACTACACCTACAACTGTAAACCACATCTTATATCGTGAACCACAATCGACTGTCAAATGAAACATCTGTTAAATTTGAACTGCAATTTCCTGACAATCAAAAAAAAAAATTCCACTGTCATAGTTCAAGGTCAAATAGTCAAAACATGTCTCTTATTATCCTTTCACAGATGTCTCTAAACAGAAACCAAAGATATTTTCTCACACTTTTCATCATTGCACCTTTTAGTATCATTTAGCCATAGCAATAGACATATTAGTTGCAAACCCTAGTTACATTTTTGAGTCCTTATTATCTTCAGATCAGACTTTTTTAGGATAGTTACCTTTGCATTTTTTAGAATAGGCCAACTTTCCATGCTTTGGATAAACCTTTCCTTCAATGAAAATTGTCATAGAACCAAGTCATTTGTCACACCTGTTATCCTTTATCATTTTGGTGAGTCTTTTCCAACTTTTCAAACCAGTTTGGGAACTCACTTTGCCTTTTACAAAAGGTCCTTTGACAAACTAAATTGAAGCATTAGCTAAACTTTGCATGGTTGGTAACCTCTTCTCAAATCTCCCAAAGTTGATTACCTTTAAAAGCTCTCCTACACTTTAGCATACTTAGACACAGTCATTTTAGGACACCATCATTTTAGAAATTCCTTACTTTCTAAAAAAGACCAAAAGCGTGGTTGCATTAGCATTCATTCCTTATTATAAAAAAATCCAAAAACATAGACTAAAATCATATCATTCATAGACATAGTTCTACATCATCCGTATTTTGAGCATATCTTACATGGTTGAAACAAGATCCAAAAGGAAACAAAGAGAAATGGCTAATCCACAAGACTTTATCAATCCATTTTCAAACCCCCCACCAGGGACATCAAGACCACACAAAACCTTATTAGAAAAAATTGTCACTAGAGACCAACAAAGACATGTTACAGTTGAAGACTTAGACTTTGTTGCCCAAGATCCATAATTTTCCTCTTTTGTAGATGAGTACTTGGCACAATATCCCCAATGATATTTAGAAAAGTTGTTAGTAGAAGGTTCCACATTACCTCCCAGATTTGACATTCATACATTGCAAACTTCATCTACCCAAGGGAAAAATGTGATGACTTCTAGCGGCTCTATCCCTCAAGTAACTGTAGCCATACCATTTGGAGTACCTACACAAAGTTCCACAATAGTACATACATCACCATTTGGAACATCGAACATGACACAATGCCTAAATTTTACCATAGGGGCATCATCATCAAATCCCTTCGGCACCAATACTGGAAGCAAAAGGCCTAAGGTTAGCATAAACATGAAAAATGCTATACCAAACATGAACACCACTAGTGCCATTCCACAAATAGGGGTTTCACAAATGGGATACATACCTCTCATACAATTTGGGAACCAACCCGATCCTTCACAAAACACTCACATTTCCAATAAACCAACATCAAACAAAAAATTATTCTCTCATATTCCAAACCAAAATCCACCCTTCATTCATACACTGAACCAAAATCCGTCACATAACGTTGGGTTTTAAAACACTTACATAGACCCCAACAATGCAACCAACATGTCATTGAAACAAGTGGATGTTCTCCAAACAAAAATGTAAGCCCTTCAACAACAAATGGACAATTTGGTGATGACTAGAAAAAAGACTTTTTCATCAAAAGACTTATGTCCATTTCCCTTTGACAAAGCTTTATACATGACACCCTTCCCACAATGATATGTTATACCAAACTTTCCTAAGTATAATGGGAAGTGTAATCCTATCGAACATATAAGGGGATTTTCCACAATGTGCATAGACGTCGCATATGATCCCACATATCTTATGAGACTTTTTTCATGAAGCCTTGTTGGAATAGCACTTGAATGGTTTTCTCAACTTCCATATGGCATAAGGTCATGGGGTGAACTTGCTAAAAAATTTATTGAACATTTTTCCTTTAACATTGATAATGAAATCACAATAGCATCCTTATGTCACACCAAACAAGATGAAGGAGATAACTTTATCACCTTCTTCCAGAGATGGACGTGTCTAGCTAGTCAATGCCCTATGGAAATACCTAAAAAGCAAAAGGTCACCCTATTCCTAGAAAACCTTAATTCAAAATTGAGAAGTGACCTAAGAGTACACTATTGCACTTATTTTGTGGAACTAGTAGAAAAGGGTATCATACTTGAAAAGGCCCTCATTGACAAAGGTGAAATCAAGATGTCAAATAGAAATCCAAATGTTCAAAGCACCCCTAATGACAGGAACAAATTTTGGTCTCGAAACAAGAATGTAACCAATGATGGAATTGTTGATGATAAAACCCTACATGCAAGACCAATCATTACATTTAGAGGACACAACCCCTCTAACAACACACCCAACAATGCCGAAAAAACTACCAATCTTGTCCAAAACATGCAACAACCACTACCGCAAAGGAGGTTTCCAAAATGTGAATTCACTCCCCTAGGGGAACCAATTGAATTAGTCTTTAAAGAACTGATAAAACACAACCTCATACAACTTCCTGAGCCAAAAAATATGATCCTCTACAATTTAAACCCTCTTGGTGGGATGACAGCACTTTTTTCAATTTCCGCCGAACTAAGGGACATAGTCTACCACAATGTCGACAGTTGAACAACATTATACAGGATCTCGTGGAAAACAGAACTATTGAAGTTAATGGACAAAAACAAACATCCTCAAACAATGATCATAAGGTATTTACTGATCCATTACATGACCATGGAAAAAGAAAAGCCTCTAGTTTGGGAAATAAGACCAATAATAATTCAGCAAACTATGCTAATGTCAAATATGACTATAACCATGGCACCATCATAAATCACATTCGAGCCATCGATGGTCATATCAACACTATTACCATAAAGAAAAATCCTAATTGTGTTTTCAAAACTCGTTGAACTAAGATAACCATCCAAGGCCCTCAATCATAGCAATAACCACAATATTCCAAGCCTCGGTACAATTTACTTGACCAGTTGGGGAAGACCCCAACACAAATTTCTATCTTGGAACTGTTGTGTATATCACCCGATCATCAAGCTATTTTAGACAAAGCTTTGTAGAACACGACCATCCTCACCAACCTTGATGTCAATCATTTCCAATAAATGGTAGGCTACCTAACCAACTCTCATCATGCTACCTTCTTTGAACAAGATTACTCAACCGAGAAGACAGACCATAATGACCCATTGCACCTTTAAGTTCTTGTCCATAAAACAAAAGTTAGATGAGTCTTGGTAGATGGAGGAGCAAGGTTGAATATTTTCACCTTGAAACTGGTTAAGTCATTAGGCTTCTCAGATGCATGTGTGGAAACTACTAATAGCATTATCATTAAGGCCTATGATGATGAAGAACGATCATCTAAAGGAGTTGTAATGCTCCCCATCAGAATTGGTCCTGTGGTTATGGATACCAATTTCCAAGTCTTGGATCTCAGCCTTCCATATAATCTTTTACTGGGCAGACCATGGATACATGCTATGAAGGTCATCCCTTCCACTTACCATCAATGCCTTAAATTCCCATACAATGGCACCGGGATCACAATAGATGGTGATCCTAATCCTTTATAGTATTGCACTAACCTACGTAGAATACTCCAATGATAGGTGCCTGTTAATTAGGAGGCTTCATCATCTAACTCATCCCAGTATATTGATCCATCTACTCTTACCAAAACATGTACTTCCCAACCACCATCTTCCACTCCTAAGGTCGAGATCCAAGATAAGGGTTGTGGAGAGTATAATATGAAAGAATCTTATTGTATCATCTAGTTGGTTCCTCCCAAATCATATGGTCTACCAACGATAGATAGGAGACAATCCATCGTCACCATACACATCCCTCCCACAATGACTTTCACAAAATGGGGGGAACTAAGTAGAGAAGCCATAAATGAAGAAGATGTGACCTCTTGGTTATATAAAGAAGACATTGAAGAACCTCCTCTACCCACTCAAATACCTATAGATCAATATGGAAAAGGTTTCAGGATAATGCAAAACAAAGGGTATGACAGACATAGTGGGTTGGGATTACATTAGAATGTGAGAACTAAATCCATCATTTTCTCTAAGCGATCAAAATGCCTAAGGATTGGATTTCAACCACTTAAGATTAGCGTTTCTAGCACTGCATCACCTTTACAAGGGGAAGTCAATGCTTTTGAAGCTATCGAGACATCTAATGAGCCATTTGATCAACCTTATTATTCCACTGACTCAAACGAATATGAATTTGGTTCTGACAAATCATCTGATGATTATAAAATTTTTGAAACCTTTAGAGAACCTGGTGAACCTACATTTGATGAAATATTTGAGCAACACTTCAAAATTGGTCCATCACAAGACACATAAAAACCTGACACACCCCCTCCTAGGAGTAGGGAAGACACCGTAAAATCCTTTTGGAACTATGTCAATAATTTAGCCTTCACCTTGACCCCTTCTAATTTTGATACTTCTAATGATGACATGCCCCTGGTATATCCCCAACTTATCGATTGGGATGAACAAGATCTCCCCATCTTAGATACCTTTGAGAGCAACAAAGCAATAGATGAGTTCTTGAGACTGTGAGAAGGAATACCTAGTGGTGACCATAAGGCTAGATTTACCATAGACTTGGATAACATGGCTTATTTTGGGGAGTTTGTTCACCCCTCCAGTCATAAAAGTAGAAACAATAAGAAAAACAATGAAAAAAAAAAATGATGAGTCCCTAGGTGAAAACCGAAAGGTGCCTTTGGATGATGAAAAAGTAAAAAATAAGGACATGTCCAAGGGTGAAAACCTCTCTAAGGCACCCAAGGATGGAGGGTTGAACATTCTCCCCGTTTCTCAAGAAAAATCACCAATTTCGGTTGAGGAATCTATGGAGATCAACATAGGCACTAAAGATAATCCTTGGGTAATGTATTTTGTAGCATCTTTGACAGAAATAGAGCAACCTGAATTTCACAGCTTCTTCACTGACAGACAGGTTAACTTTGCATGGTCATAAGCCAACATGCCTGGACTGGATCCTAACCAAGTATTACATCTTTTTCCATTACAACCAGGTGTTAAACCCTTGAAGCAGAAATTAAGAAAAATGCACCCCCAAATTGCTTTATTAGTCAAAGCTGAACTAAAGAAAATGTTGGATGTCAAAGTTATCAGATCAATTGACTATACAGAATGGATTTCTAATCTTGTACCAATAACAAAACCAATAGGTGGCATCCGTATTTTTATAGACTTTCAAGATATAAATAAAGTATGTCCTAAAGATGACTTTCCTCTACCAAATATTGACATGATTGTGGACCTAACAACAAGATATGAAATGTTATCCCTCATGGATGGTTTCTCGAGATACAATCAAATCAGAATCGCACCTAAATACCAACATAAGATAGCTTTCACTTGTCCATGGGGAAATTATTGTTGGAAGGTCATGCCTTTTGGACTTAAAAATGCTGAAGCAATATATCAATGCGCCATGACAACTATTTTCTATGATCTCATACACATTCTCATGGAAGACTATGTGGATGATTTGATAGCTAAATCATTGACAAGGGTTGATCACTTACGGGTCCTAGATAATATTTTTCAAATACTAGAAGTTCATACAAAGTGAGGCTAAATCCTAAAAAATGTGTATTTGGCGTGCAATCAAGAAAACTTCTAGGATACATTATTTCTTGAAGAGGCATTGAAGTGAACCCAACAAAGGTGAAAGTTATAATGGACATGCCTCCACTGACCAATATAAGTCAACTACAAACATTACAAGGGAGAATGTAGTATATCAGATGATTCATAGTGCAGTTAGCAGACAAAATACATCCCTTCTAGCATCTACTCAGAAAAGGGGTACCATTTGTATGGATAGGTAAATGCCAAGAAGCTTTTCAATAGATCAAGAATTACCTACTCACACCACCAGTTTTAATGCCACCTACTGATGGACGACCTTTGATACTCTACATTTCAGCAACCACATCAGCATTAGGAGCCTTAATTGCACAAAATGATAATGAGGGTCATGAAAGGGCAGTATATTATATCAGCCGCACTTTGGTAGGTTATGAGTTGAATTATAGTACCATAGAATGTGCTTGTCTTGTAGTAGTTTTTGCTACTGAAAAACTTAGGCACTACATGTTAAACCACCAAAAAAATGTTGGTCACAAAAATAGATCCTTTGAAGCATCTCCTTAGTAAAGCAGCATTAATAGGACGATTGGATAAATGGGTAATGGTACTCAGTGAATACGATATCTAGTATGTAGAAAGAAAAGCTATAAAAAGACAAGTTATTGCTAACCAACTGGTAGACACACCGATTAAGGTAGATCATCCTCTAGTTTCATATTTTCTTGATGAATTCATCTTCACCCTCGACACAAGAATGACATGGAAGTTATACTTTTATGGGTCCCATACAAATCATGGTTCAGTGGCTGGCGTATTTTTTATCACACTACAGGGTGACACTATTCCTAAGTCATTCATAATTACTTTTCCATGCACCAATAATATAGCAGAATATGAAGCTCTTGTAGCAAGATTATGAATGGAAATCAAATGGAAGATTAAGAATCTACAAGTTTATGGAGATTCTTAGCTGGTAGTCTGACAAGTTAATGATGACTATGAAACCAAAGATGAAAAGCTCACCCCATACAAGCGAATGAAAAATAGTTTCAAATAATATTTTGACAACATCATCTTTCATCAAATACCTCACATTTAGAATAGGTCAGCAGATGTTATAGCAACCATTGGTTCACTCTTGGACATACCTAGCAACATGGCTAAATTCTAGTTTTTGGTAGAATAGCTTTTGGTCCCTGCCTTTGACGTCCCATATTCGAAGATGGTGTGTGAACTTTTTGGTCCCAATTCCCCATGGTACAAAGATATATATGACTACCTCCATGCCCAAATCCTACCGCTTGACCTCTCAAAAAACCAACATAGGGCACTTATCTATAAGTCCTCCAAGTATACCATCATCAAAGATACCCTTTATAGACGTGCCCTAGACAATACCCTATTGAGATGTCTCAATACTGAAGAAGCACAAGAGATCTTGCATGGGGTACATGAGGGTATATGTGGATCCCACTCTAGTGGTCCCACCTTAGCCAAGAAGATTATGAGACTGGGCTATTATTGTCCTACAATGAAAAAGGACTCGTATGTCTTTGACAAGAAATTTTGATAGTGCCAGATTCACAGAGACTTGATACACACACCAGTACATGAGCTACGTCTAATAGCATCATGATGGACCTTTTCCCAATACATCTGCATCCTCCAAAGGTCATATATTCATCATTACTGTGACTGAATATTTTACCAAGTGGATTGAAGCCATTCTTATGACCTACATTACTGGCATACAAATTTCTAAGTTCATCCTTAACTATATCAATTGTCGGTATGGTGTTCCTCAATCCATAATCATGGATAATGGCCACCCTTTTAAAAACCAAGAAGTCCATCACCTATGTCAAGAATTCCATATCCAACACCACTTTTCCACTCCATATTACCCATAGGGTAACGACCAAGTTGAGGCATCTAACAAAAAAATCCTCAGAATCCTTAAAAAGATTGTCAATGATGTTGGTTGTGATTTGCATTTACAGCTTAACCCTACCCTATGGGCTTATCGCACAAGGCCATTTTTCCTATTGAGGTCGAGATTCCTTCCCTAAGGGTATCTCTGAAAGGGCATATTGACGATGAAGAGTATTGTGTGTCAAGACTACATGAGCTAGAGTTCCTCGACAAATGAAGAAAATTCCTCGTCAAGAATATCATAATTATCTTCTTTGTAGCTACAACAAGAAAGTCTGGAATCAAAATTTTGACATTGGTGACCTGGTTTTAATGGAAAATCCAAAGAGTCAAGTAGAAAGAGAAAAATTGGGAAAGTTTGAACTAGATTGGCTAGGACATTATATTGTCAGAGAAGCCTTTGGATCAGGAGCATACTAGCTATCTACACCTGAAAGAGAACCACTATCAGTGCCAATCAACAACCTTCATCTGAAGAGGTTCTACACATAGCTTCTGAGAGCCTTGTCTTAATCATGAAAAATACAAAAAAATAAAAAAATAAAAAAAATTGTTACCTCGGTGAAAACCTGGCAAACAGGCGTCTTGGTAACATAATTTTTTTTTGAAAAATAAAAAAAATGGTAGAGATAAGTTGTTCAATAGTGAAAACCACTCTGGTGGCACCTTGGATGACTACCATGGTGAAATCTTGGCAAACAGGCGCCATGTGTAGTCAACTCTGCTCCTTTGTCTACCATCATTCCAATCGGACTTCCCTATCATATCACCCATAATAAATAGTTGTCTTTTCCATAACTTGGAACAATTAACATCGATCACACTTCACATCGCTATCCCATCCTATTTGTAATAAATTGGTCTTATACCCGACTGGGGGCTGACACTTGACTTACGTCATTTGGTTCTTACAATGGTTGTTCTGAGGATGTAAAACCATTGAAAAAATCCAAAAAACAACACAAAATGTCCTAAAAAATCCAAAAACAACACAAAATGTCCTAAAAAAATCCAAAAAACATCATAAAACTTCAAAAAGACAAAAAAATCAAAACATGCCACAAAACCCAAAAACATCCAAAAAACTTTCAAAAAAATCCAAAAAAAACAGAGTCAGAGTCATTCATGTCAGTCAGTCTTTGTCATTGTCGAACTATGTTGCCTCTACGACTGGATGTAGGCAAGGCCATCTGTCGATGTACCCCTGAGGAATTAGGTCAATCTTTTTAGGTTTGACAAAATAAAATCATGATTCAATCCTTAGTCAATAAGACAAAGTCATTGGTCATGTCAAACTATGAGGTCTACGCATGTATAACATAGGAAAGGCCATCAATCGATGAGCCCCCAAGGCCACACTAGGTCAGTCCATTAGGGTTCATCAATTCACTATCACACACGTCAAATATCTTCAAATAAATGAAATCTGTTTTTAGTCAGTCCTGTCAATTAAAGTCAGGTCAAACTACGAGGTCTCTGCGTGTATAATGTAGGCAAGTCCATCAATCAATGAGTCCCTAAGGCCACACTAGGTCAGTCCTTTAGGGTTCGTCAAGTCAATCAAAATAAGTCAACAAGGTCATCAATTCAAACCAAACAAATTTCCAAAACACTCAAATAACCAAAACAATCAATCTCTATCTTTTACATGACGTGTCCTTCCTAAAAACAAACATTGTCATTTGGTCAAGCTTTATCATTTCCTTATATAGGTGGTCACATGATCGAAACCAGACTCGATGTCTTATACGACATGTGTCTTTCTGAAATCAAGCTTTATCATTTCCTTATAGAGGTGGTCACATGATCGGAACTAGACTCGACCTCTTATACGATATGTGTCATTCCCGAAACTAGGCTTTATCAAACAAGTATCTTATCAAGCCCTTAGAAAATTATACAACAAACAAATCAAATTTTAGAAAATATTCTTACTAGCAGTTGACATTATGGCTTGTTTTGTCTTATCTTTTTGTTTGGCTTTGTTGTTGAGTCCGGTTACTAGCTTTCTCGAGGATGTCCCATGAAGGATTTAGAGAAGTAAGGATGTCTCAGGACTCTTTTTCTTTGAATGATGTTTGTCGACTATTTTTTGGATTTTTCTTCAAGTCAGGTTATTAGCTTCCTCAAGGATGTACCATGAAGGATTTATAGGACCGATGATGTCTCATGAATCATCTTTTATTTGATTGTTGTCTGTGGTTTTTCTTGACAAAAAGACTGGGGCAATTTTTCCTATAGTATGAGTTAGGACATTCCTTGTCTGTGACTGTCTGTTTTTAGTAGGTGGATGACCTTGCACACCTTGGTATATCTCATATCATGGTGTTTGTTATCCATTTGTATCATTTAATGCCCAATGATGATTAATGCAAGGCCTATTATGTTTCGACAAAATATTGAAGATTTCTAATACTAACATCTAGATTTTTCTGCCCTAACATTTCTTCTTTCTTGCATTATGATGGAGTCCTGCAACACACAAAAAAAAGCATCTTGCATAAGCATTCATGTTACAAACATCATTTAGAAATTTCCATACATATGTACATATTAAATCATACATATATGTTGCTTTTGAAAAACAAAAAAATATACACATCTATCTCATCTGAGAATCCATGGCATAACATGCATTCATCATCATAAACTATATAGCATATTATCACAACAACATGGCATTGAAAATACATAAAATCACATTGTATCTCATAATCATAAACATAGCATCTATACATGACATCCATAATACCATAAAATTAAATGCATACATCATCATATAAAATTAACACATCATCATAGGTTTCATGAATATCATAAAGTAAATAGTGGCATCCATAACACATGCATAAATAGAAGACTGCATATCACATTAAACATTGCACATCATATAATCGCCGCCAAAAAATGATTTATATATATCTCAAAAAAGTGTCACAGTACAATGGCATAATGTATCTCAAAATAAGAGCTCTCGGGCTTGATGGACATAAAACATTAGTGTCAAAATATATGAGTCAAAATAAACCTATCCTATACTCCCATGTTTCCTAGAGCTCGTGTTACTACTCTCACCTCGGCTAGATCTGCTATGAGACTGAGATCTATCGTTGTTCAGTGCCTCTGACGCACTGGGTGCCCTACACTCAGGTGGGACTGCCGCCTCACACAAATCTCTATAATATTGCTCTCACCTCCCTGCTCTGAGGAGTGTCTACGCTGTGTTAATAGCTATTCCTGTGCATCTGACCACAAAATCAATAACCCTCTGATCTTCCTCCTCAGCTCAGATCACTACCCTATCCCTCTTTGACTGCAAGGTGTCTCTCTCCACCTGTATCCCATCTCTCTCTACCCATAGTGATTGTACCTCAATCTCTAGTTCCTACACTTTGGCCTAAAATTTAGACAACTCCACATCCCTGTCCCTGGAACCACCCCTGATGGGCATATCCTCAAAACCATCCTCTCCATCCATGATCCTCTCATGGAGGGTCCACTCCGCCTCACCCATCTCCTCATCCTTTGGCTACTCCTCATGTCCTCCCATATCCACATCCATGGTAGTTGTAGCTACTAGCACCTCAAGCTCCTCTCTATCGGCCTTTGCTGCCTTGACCTCTACATCAGGTATGTCCTCCTCCTGTTGACCCTCCTCTCTCTCCTCTCTCTCCTCCTCCTCCCTCTCTCCTCTCCCTCCTCTCAGATAGGCGAAAGTGGACTCCTCCTCCTCCTCCTCAACTTTTTTCAGAGTCTCTGACCATCCCCCCTCCTCTCCCATCACCACCATCATCACCTGCTCCATTGTCACCTCCATCATCACCCTGACCTCCACCATCCCCTAGGCCTCCATCTCCTCTCCCTCTGCCTCCACCTCTCCTACCTCAAGGGCCCCATCCTTATCTGATAACTAGTGCAGGTTGATCCAGATCTGTCAAAGGAATAGGCCTATGTACCCTTCACCATGCATAATACTTAGGAGTGGTCTCCCTCTCCACCCCCACTATTGTGCCTGTAATCCATCAATGGCCTATGTTGTTGTGGTAGCTAAGATCATCATACCCCATGGTGTCACCTCCCTAGATGACCGAGCATACACTGCTACTCCCTAAGGCACACCCTACTGCTCCCCAAACTGTCACAAGACCTAACCTGGAAAATACATCTCAATAATATGAACTAATTGTATAGTACATCCAATCAGATATCTCTCCTGATGACACCAAGGTAGATGCTCACCCTCATCTGGCCACTAATGACAATCCATATAAGGCCTCCAAATGAAACTCACCAAGGTATCCAATCCATGACGCCAATAACCAATATCACCCACATATGTTTGTGTCACTACCCTTGAGTAAATATATACGTACAAAATAATGGTCTCCAAATGTCGATCAGCTAGTGGATGGAACATTGCAATGTGCTGCCAAGCCCAGACCATCAACAGAGTCACACCGCAGCTCATCGACTATCCTCACCTGTATACTATGTCATGTAACTGAAAATAAACCATCACCAATAAACATGGCCCCCATGCATACAGTGTCTCCTTGACCAACATACCAACAAGCATCCCCCCCATCTGACTGGAAATCCATGTCCTCAACAATTTGGGATCACTATCACGGCTATCACAGTGCATAGAACATAGTCAAACCACCCATACCGAGCAACTAAAGTCTCCCATCTGATCTCATATTGATCGACACCCAGCTGTGCTATATCATCATAAATTTAATAGGTAGTCAACAATTGATATCCTCGGGCAGGCTCATATCTAACTCTCTCTCCACATATCGGTAGACACAGGATCCTGAAGACATCCTCCAAAGTAATGGTCACCTCTCCTATAGACAAGTGAAAGGAACATGTCTCTAAATGCCAACACTCAGCCAGTGCAGTCAACATCCCTCTATTTTCCCTAATGGTGGGCATGAACACCACATGATACAAACCAAGGTGCCACAACCTACACCTCTCACCACTAGTCAACTAATCTCGCAAATGATAGGTCTCGAGTAGTTGTGACTCTCGAGTATAGATCGGGTCTAGAGGAACCTGTGACCAACATGACAGTCACTGTGTTAGTTTGTTTTACATAAGTCATTAAAAAAAGTCAAGCTTAACCTAGGAAAATTTGGTCAACAGTCAATTGTGTCACTTAAATTCATGTGTGTTGCACTTCAACAATTGCATCACACTTTCTACAAATGCATCATTTCTAGACAGTTGTGTCGCTTAAATTCATTTTTGTCGCACTTCAACACTTATGTCACACTTTCTGCAAATGTGTCATTTCTAGAAAATTGCAGCTTATCCCTTTGCGAATTGTGCACAATCATATTCAAATGCATGTGCGGTTAACCAACCCGCAAATGCATCACATTTTAACAATTGCATCACAAAAAAAACAAAAACCTAATCTAGCCCAAAATGTCAAATTCAATTGTGTCATTTTGTAGTCAGATGTGTTGAATGCAATAGCATTTGTGGCTATCGTGGAGTGATGCAACTGACTATTGAAATTAAATCCTAACTAAAAATGTGTAAGAACAAAAATTAACAAAGTGGGTTGAAAGACCCTTACCGGATTTCCTTTGCCCTCCGACTGTCTAAATGTATGAACTCTATAAGCACAGTGATCGCCATGGGGAACTTTCTCCATCTTCACTCAAAGCTCTAGTTTTCAAAGTCTAAAAGTGCAAAATGAACCTAGAAATTCCCATTTCCTATTTATACCCCCCCCCCAAAATAGGGTTTTCACCTAAGGGTTCACAAATGGACACACCATTTGGCATGTTTGAACACGACTTTGGCTGCCCTAAACTTGTCGAAATTTGAAATTGACTTCGCCATCACTTTTCTAACTATCAAATTAACTTTTCAAAAACAATTTTTAAATTTTTTGAAAAATTTGTAAAATTCTTTCGAGGGGGAACAATCCTATACTTCTGTCATTGGGGCATGCTTTGATTGATTTTCTTTGACACAATGCAAAAAACAACATTGTATCAAAGAGGGGGAAAATGTAGACACTAAAAATTGTCTTAGGCCTACAACCCTTAACTTCTTCATATTTTGTTCATCTTCATTTCTCATAATTAAATAATGTTAATTATTTAATTATTTCCTAGTCATATGTCCTTTATTAATTAAATAACTTTAATTATTTAATTAATTTATTCTTACATTTATTCTTCCTCGATTAATTAATTAAATATTATTTATTTAATTATGTTGCTAATTAAATCTATCTTCTTTCTAAAATTAAATAAACTATTATTTATTTAATTCCTATGACACTTTCTACTATAATTAAATAATTACCAATTTAATTATTTAATTATTCGCCAGTCTTTTCTCTCCAAAATTAAATAAATCTTTATTTATTTAATTTATTCCAACATCTTGAGTTTTGAATTAAATCATCATTTAACTCAAAAGGATTTATCCTTATCATATTACTCTATAATTAGATAATCTCTTTGTTATCTAATTAGTCATTTATCACTTAAGTCTAGATCTAATTTAATCATTCAGTTATCTGGTGAGATAATATCTGATTGTCTCTAACAAACAATCTTTTTGTCTTCATCACTTGCTCAATCTTATCTTCTACATGCAATCTTTATCCTTCTGTGTCTCAACTAGTTTCCACAAATTATTAAATTATTATTTAATTTAATCTCCACCATTCATGCTTTATCACTTACACTAATTTAACCTTAATCCTATTACATGTCACATATTTTAATCTTAATCATCGATTTATTTTTTAATCTGAGTTGTCATTCAAAAATCATATTTTCTATAAATTGGCTTTATCTCTACCACTTTTACTCCTAAAATCTGATGATTTTTGGAAGCAACTTTAGAAATCTTCAATGTTCTGTTATTATCATTATCATTATCATGAGGCTATATTTGCATACTTAAATAAAATTTGAGAGCAAGTATCATACTACAACGAAATGGAGAAGGGTAATGAAGGTGAATCATGGAATTGTGTGTGTGTTTGGTAATATCTTTTATGCATATTTATATTCCATTGTTCTTCATTATTAGCTTAGGTTTAGTTTGATTTACGCATATATTGCTAATCCTAGAATTTTCCCTATGCTACACAAATTAAAATATTTCCCTACAAATGAAAATTTCTCCCACATGCTCCTAAAATTAAGGGATTTTTTATTGTCTCAAGCAATTTGGACCTTTGATTAAAATTCTTGATCCATGTCATTAAGCAATATCAACCCTTGATTTTATCTTTGATCCATGCCATCTTATCTCCTTCAATTTCATCCTTTGATTAGCCAATTCAATCTTAACCCTTGATTCATTCCAAAAATCTATAAATAGTCTTCATTTTATATGAATTCTCATTCACAATCACTCAAGTAACCCAACTATACCAAATTGCATACTCACCTTTGAGATCAATTTATGAATCACCATTATCAACCTTCATCAATTCATCAACCTTTGAAGCTTTGCAAATTCAACCATGGATTACGTTCGAGCTGAGTATTCCACATCAATCTAGCACTAATCCCCCAAAGGGATTGAGGCTTTCATTTTTTAATTAGGTTATCAATTTGAATTGCTTGGCTATTTCATGTTTGAATGGAACTAAATGATTAGTATTTGTGAGTAATCTCATTGGAATATGGTTTAATTAGATCATTTGTTTGTTTCTTTAATTAATTCCATTGCATTTGATCTTTTTAATCTTCCATGTTCACAATAGTAATTTCTCATTGTCATCACTCAAACCTAACAATCTCTCTATGGCCTCCATGTAATAGTATCAATTTCATCCAACTCCCATATCTAGTACACCAAATCGTCTAATTGTCTAAATGTAGACACTAAAAATTGTCTAATTGGTTGAGTGACTGCTATATGCTCCCAAGCCCATATGTATAGTAGAGTAGCCCCACATGATAATTTGGCCTCATATCTATATATCACCTTACACATATCGTGATATAGATGGGAAAGGACACACGATCTCCATACAAAGAAAATTATCTCCTCTAACACCCATCCCCAATGAATAGAAAAGTCCCTTGATCATTGATCTAAAAAATAATACCCCACTAATCACTCATGCTAATAATATTGGAAGAGTGTCAATTCTCCCCATAACCAATCTCAGGTCCATCTTTGAAATCATAACTCTCATTTGCACAATCTTATCAATTACATTGTATTACCTGAAATAAAAGAAAAGAGGTTCACCATAATGAAAAAAAATGATGAACCAATTTACACTCTATTTCATTCGATATGAGGCTTATAATGTGTAAATGAGTTACACGAATCAAACCTAGCCCAAATACCAGCAAAAAGGAAAGTTTTAAGAAGTTAAAATGCAATGTACCTATTGCAAAAGGTGATTTTTCAAGCCTCACTGAGGAATCATTCGCCCTATGGTGAATGGGTCCTAGCTAGGGCTTTAGAAAAATGGCTTCTAGGTTTTGTTCTTCAATGTCTACACTCCCAGATCCTAGTCAGAGATTGTTAGAAACCCAAAAATAAATCGTGTAGTTTAGCTTTTGTGATTTGACAACTTTCTTAGCAACTTTGAACAAAAAAATTGTGTATTTTTTCTCTCTAAATGATCTTCAACCTAAAACCTACAATCACACATCAAAGAGGAGAAAAATTTTGTTTGTTAGGGAATAGGGGCTTTCCTTGGTCAAACCCCATTTTGGTAATTAAACCTTATAACGAAATGAAACGTGAAAGGAAAGATGAATAAACAAATGCAATCTCACAAATCACCAATCCTCAATTAAAACCTTGGATAAATCTGCAATCTAGCATGAAGTGGCCTCAATGAATGTAGATCTTGATCATGGACTTGAATGTGAAACAATTGTTGAATAGGATCTTCAATGCTACATCAACACATTAGATCAACAACATGCATGATGTACTATTCCTTTGACATGATGAATGAATCTTGATAACTGCAATAATCCTTCAATAATTTTCCCTTGAATGCCTTAGAAATGCTCTTGATCACACTTTCTCATAAATTTTCTATAATGCTTGTAGACTTGAAAATTTCTAGGTGAAACTAAGTGAAATAGCCTTATATTTATACATAACTTAACATTAAATCTCAAAATTTAAATAACACAAGCTGACATCAAATCTAGAATTTGAAATCATTAAAATATCGCCAAAAATATATCCCAAGGGGGGTCCTAGGTCTAAGTGAGGACCCATTCGCCACATAGCTCACTTAGCTAGGACACACTTCAGGGATTATGAAATGTTATGTGAAAATAGGGTTGTAGGACCTAGTGAGGACCCATTTTCTAGGTTACTAACCTAGGACACACACCTTCAAAAATTAAGTGTTGTGTAATATCATTTATGAATGTCGGGTTTTATCTCTCAGAATTTGTAATTAATCAAGCTTGGATTTGAATTAAAGGGGTCAATTAAGGAAAATTAAGCTCAATTAATTAATAAAGCCCTAGATTAGTGTGAAAGTATAAAGATACAATTTACAACACCCTAAATAAGGCACCATTAAGTCCATTTAGTTTAAAAAGGGCCCTAAACTTAATGTGAATGTGTAAAACACATTACAACACTAAATCAAGGCAATATTAGGCTCATTTTAATATTAATTATTCATTACCAAATTAGGAAAAAGGGATACTTTTTTCCTTAATATTTTTTTCCCCCACTTCAGTGAGAGTATGACCCCATGTCAAACTCACACTAAATTAAACATTCAAGACACTTATTTATGCAACAATGACAAAGATACCCAATCATACAATGACAAAGACTAAAAGAAAGAAAAAAATAAAAAGGGGTGGATCAAGCCTCAACAGTCTATCCAACTCGATGTGGATTAGGTCTTATCTATTTGTCCAAAACACGTGCTCACTTTAGGGTAGTGGAACCTTAGGCTGTCCACTAGGCAATTTTTCCCAATGGGTGGCTTAGTGAGAAAATCATGCCTCTGTGTCAGCTTCTCATTGTACAATTAGAAAGTCATGCCTCTGTGTTGGCTTCTCCTTATACTAACCATACCAAAGCTATCCCTTTGATAACTTCAATAGGGCACCACAAAATGAAACTTCAAGCTTCACAAGGCCTAACAAGTTATGTTATGATAAGCACTTATGAACAATATGTGAGTAAAGGTTTTTGTTCAATGGGACTTTTCTTAGTTCGTGTAAGGTCTCTTCTTAGGGAAAATTGAGCCTAATGTCTCCAAGAGAGGACAAATCAAATAAATGTCATGCTCTCGGAGGAAATCAAACCCAATGACACCACCAAGAAAAGGACACATCGCAAGAACAAAGAAAATAATATAGTGAAACATGAGTGTCAATGTATGCCCCTACTTTAAAGCGATTGCTAACACCATTACTATGAGAAAATCGCTTTAAAGTAGAAGATGAGATGAGATATTATTTAGAAATCCCTATTCCAAGTCATATGTTCTCGATTGAAACTACATCATGAATAAGGGGTTGCCCCCAAAATGCGATACTAAAGATAACTTAGTACGTCACATGCGATCCAACTTAAGGTATGTCATCCACATCCCAAGATTGCTCTTATATATACATGGAAGGTGGTCAAATAGCCAAAAGAGATAATGACAAGTGGCATACAAGGACAAGGATACCTAACCCCTTACCCCCACTTATTGCAAGACAAGGGTGAGTTGAGGTGATTGATGAGAAACATGAAAATTAGTATCAATTAGAGGAATTAAGTGCTACAACACAAGAAAATGCACCACAATCCTTAAGATGTTGAATTTTATTACCCAAAGCCTTACATTCATTCGTAGAATGACCATGCACTCCATGATATGCACAAAATGAACTATTATAGTAAAATTTATTGTGTTCTTGGAGGAAGATATATCAAATGATCTTGGAGGAGTCTCGACAAGATACTCTCTTGATTAATGGTAGAGGATGTTCCTTTATTTTACAACAAAGATATATTTTTCTTAGTACAAGATGTCATACTTACAAAAGACTCTTTAGATTGTGAGATTATGTCTCTCCTTGAAAGGAAGGTGTAAAAGATAATGAACTTCAATCATTACTAAGACATGTCCTAGGAGTTCTTTGTGTGATGACATTAATGCTAAGAAAATACTTCTTTGTTTCTTTCATTTATTTCGAAGGACAATAACCAAGACTACTAGTTTATATTAGTTCAAGATGCACTAATGTTAAAGTTGGCTTGAAAGAATCCTTTGTAAGTGTTGATATTGATTGAAGGATTGTTTGTTTCTTTTGAGGGGAAATAACCAAGACCATTAGTTGTTTCTTGCATGTTAGGCTCTATAGGGACACATATACCTTGTTCTCTAGCACCACATCCTTTTTCCACTATATCCAAGTTGTTTCATAATTTCATAACCTATTCCATAAATATTTTTCATTTCTTTCATATTTGGTGGTTGTTCATAATCAACTTCATCAAAAATTTTGTGTAATTTTCTTCTTCTAAAGTGGTTGAAGTGGATGCTTTCAAATTTTGTGTTGACATTGCCGCTTTTTCTTTTCCCTTGCTAGAATATTTTGTTATGATCTTATATTCGCCCATGAATGTTGGTGTGAAATATTCACCCATGAATGTTGGTGTGAAATATTCACCCATGAATGTTGGTGTGAAATCTAAGGAACCCCAACCATCTTCTAACAATTTAGTGACTTCATCAATTTTCTTCTCATGTTCATCTTTCTTCATGACTTCTACTTTTGCAGTTGATGTTAATGCTTTCAAAGGATCTCATCCTTATTTATCAGAAATCAAACAACTTTCAAGTTCAAGATCAACCTTGAGTATGTAAACTTTGTTGTCATAGAGGTACTTCATTTTATGACGAAGGGTAGAAGGCACCCCATTCATTGCATGAATCTATGGCCTTCCTAAGAGAAAATTATAGGAAATATCATGAGGCATACCATGGATGGGAGTTTGCAATGTATTATTTCCAAATTTAATAGGCAATGTTATCACACGAAGCGGTTTCTTTCCTATGTTATCAATCCCATTAATAGATAAAGAGTCATGTTGAATTTGGTTTTTGTCTACTTCAATCTTATCAAGAAGGTTTATGCTACACACATTAAGGGTTGAGCCACTGTCAACAAGAGTTATCTTTATCACAGTTCGATTATGGGGAGCTATTATCATGAAAGATTCATTTTGTTTTTTCTCTTCTAATGAAGGTAACTCATCTTGACAGAAAGTAATGTCTAAGTTGACCGGAGTTACAGCTTGAATTTTGGCTGCCACATTGTTTGTTTGCACATTAGGAGGGGTAGGAACTTTTTATAAAGAACTTTGAAGCATGTTATGATAACTAGGTGAGGCTTGAATAAGGTCCCATAGGGATATCTTAGCGGGTGTATTCTTAATTTGTTCAACAAGATCATACTTCTTTCCACTTTGTAAAGGTAAACGGGGAGCACTAGGTAGGATAGGTTGAGGCAATGGGAGGGATGTTGGAGTTGTTTGTCTTGGTTGTGGATTATTTCGTGTTATATGTATGAGCAACAGTATTGTAAGTTGGTTGCTGCAAAAAATTATCAATATCAATTTTCCTTGTAGGTGGTTCTAAGATAAGCACGGGTTTATTTTGAACTTGTGGTTGTTGTGAGGGTGGATAAATGATAATTTGAGGCTTAGGTGGTCCAA
The DNA here is from genome assembly GCA_007258455.2 of Sequoia sempervirens. Taxonomy (NCBI): domain Eukaryota; kingdom Viridiplantae; phylum Streptophyta; class Pinopsida; order Cupressales; family Cupressaceae; genus Sequoia; species Sequoia sempervirens. Next base: position 57,480 of record VDFB02279047.1, read on the forward strand.
TAATTAAAGGATTTTTAGGAGGTCTAAGAATCAGAGGACTCGAGGGAGTTCTAATTTACATAACCTCACCAAGCTTATCTTTCTTTTCATGATCTCTTAGTGAAGGGGAGTCTAATGTCACTTCATCATCTTCATCTAAGGAAGCCACATTACTATTGCTTGAAATATATGTGTCAATGTTATCATTTTCTTTCATCATGATATCTTCCCTAGTAGGAGAGTTTTTAGGAAATCTATAAACTAGATATTCATGACATTCAATGGTTGGTTCTTCTAAAATAACTTCATCACAAGTAGGGGACTCATCAATGGTTGGATTTTTTTGTTTATCTTGTATCAATTCATTCTCACAAATAGGAGAAATAAGCAAAGTAGTATTAGGGAATGTTTCAATGGTCTCATCCTTGTATCCAACAATGTCTTGCCTAGTAGGAGAGGTAGGGGAAGAGAGATAAATAGGATTCGTATAACTCTCATTGATTTGATCTTCTAACACCAAAATATCTTTGTAACAAATAGGAGAGATATTGGGAGAAGACCAAGTTTGATTGTCAAGATTATCCATCATTGTATTCTCTTTCACTAAAGAATTCTCATAAATATGAGAGATGAACTTTTTCTTGGCATGCTTAGAAAGATACGATACTAACATTATGTGACCAAAAATGAAAAGTACTTCTAACCATCTTATGCAATGTTGCAAGAATGTATTCAATGTATATCCAAAGATGAAAAGTACTTTTATTCAATTTATGCAAAGCTTAAAAAATGAAAACAATGTGTATCCAAAAATGAAAAGCACTTTTATCAAACTTATGCAAAGCTTCATTAATGTGAACATTGTGTATGCAAAAGTGAAAAGTACTTTTATCCATATTATGCAAAGTTTTAGAAATGTAAACATTTTCATCTTTGATGATTTTTTTTTACTAAAATGATTCAAAAATGAATACACTAAATGGATGATTTTGACCTAGATGCATAAAACAAAATTCCTAAAACTTTTCAGACTGATATAGTAGGTTACTAGCAAGCCTAGGAAGTGCAGAAAATCACCAAAAAGCTCAAAAAAGTTGGTTTTTGTAGGCCTCCAAGGACTCATTCGCCGAGTGGAAAATGTGTCTTGGTATGCTTTTCCAAGAAACTCTGAATATGATATTGAAGCTTAGGAACTGTGAAAACATGTTTCCTTTGTAACTCTAACAGGGATTCATTCGCCCTATGGAAAATGGGTCCTAGTACAGGATTTTTTTAAATTTGAAAAATACAATTTCAAAGTGATTAGATGTGTTTTCTATTTCAAGTTTCAAACTGTAACTTTTGTAGCAAAATTTTCTAGAATTTGGTGTTGAAATGCAAGTGTAATGAAGGACAAAATATACACTAATATGTAAACACTATACAAAATCAGTCTAACATTATGCAATTTTTCTTGAATTTTCAGATTTAAAATCAATGCAAAATGCAAGTTTACAAATAAAATGCAATACAAAATAGTGCAATTTTGACAACCCTAAATGGAATGAAAACTAATTTAATGCAATGCAAACTAATCCAAATCCTAGATCTAGGGTTTTAATGGACTACATTTTTTAGGATTTTGATGTACAATGTCGGGTCCACCAAAATGAAATAAAAGAAAACAGGTTCACCATAATGAAACAAAATGATGAACCAATTTCCACTCTATTTCATTCAATATGAGGGTTATAATGTGTAAATGATTTACATAAATCAAACCTAACCCAAATACCAGTAAAAAGGAAAGTTTTAAGAAGGTAAAATGTTGTGTACCTATTGTAAAAAGTGCTTTTTCGGGCCTTGCTAAGGACTCATTCGCCCTATGGCGAATGGGTCCTAGCTAGGGATCTAGAAAAATGGTTTCTAGGTTCTATTCTTCAATGCCTGCACTCCCAAATCCTAGTTGGAGACTGTTAGAAAACCGAAAATAAATCCTATAGCTCAGTTTCTGTGATTTGACAACTTTCTTAGCTTTGACAACTTTTACAACTTTTTGTAATTTTTCTCTCCAAATGATCATCAACCTAAAACCTACAATCACACATCAAAGAGGAAAAAAAAATTGCTTGTTAGGGAATAGGGGTTTGCCTTGGTCAAACCCCATTTTTATAATTAAACCTTATAATGAAATAAAACATGAAAGGAAAGATGAATGAACAAATGCAATGTCACAACTCACCAATCCTCAATTGAAACCTTGGATAAATTTGTAATGTAGCATGAAGTGGCATTAATGAATGTAGATCTTGATCATGGACTTGAATGTGAAACAATGCTTGAATAGGATCTTCAATGCTGCATCAACACATTAGATCAACAACATGCATGATGCACTATGCCTTTGACATGATGAATGAACCTTGATTGCTGCAATAATCCTTCAATAATTTGTGGGCTTGAATGCCTTAGAAATTCTCTTGATCACACTTGCTCATAAATTTTCTATAATTTTTGTAGACTTGAAAATTGCTAGGTGAACTAAGTGAAATAGCCTTATATTTATACATAACATTAAATCCCAAAATTCAAATAACACAAGTTGATGTCAAATCTAGGATTTGAAATCATTAAAATATTGCCACAAACATATCCCAAGGGGGGTCCTAGGTCTAAGTGTGGACTCATTCATCGTGTGGTGAATGTGTCCTAGCTCACTTAGGTAGGACACACTTCAGGGATTGTGAAATGTTATGTGAAAATAGGGTCCTAGGATCTAGTGAGGACCCATTCGCTAGGTGGCGAATGGGTCCTAGGTCACTATCCTATGACACACACCTTAAAAAATTAAGTGTTATGTAATATCATGTATGAATGTCAGGGTTTATCTCTCAAAATTTGCAATTAATCAAGCTTGGATTTGAATTAAAGGGGCCAATTAAGGAAAATTAAGCTCAATTAATTAATAAAGCCATAGATTAGTGTGAAATTATAAATATACACTTTACAACACCATAAATAAGGCACCATTAAGTCCATTTAGTTTAAAAAGGGCCCTAAACTTAATGTGAATGTGTAAAACACATTACAACACTAAATCAAGGCAATATTAGGCTCATTTTAATATTAATTATTCATTCCTAAATTAGGAAAAAGGAATAATTTTTTTCGTTAATACATTACCTATCAATTATGCTATACACCCTTCATTTGTGCAATTGAATCAATTGTGTATATCCCCTTATCAAATGCACAATGAAACATTAATTGTGTTGTTTTTCTCATCAGATGCATAATTATGCATCATATGCATAGTATTAGCCATCATTTGTGGCTTTATATGTTGAGCCACATAAATATGATAAAATCTAATTCTACCCCTCATAAATACACCTATTTTATGGTCTGAAATTGCACCGTAGTGCAATTTCCCATAACATACTCTTACTTTGGGCTTATAAAATTGATAATGCTAAAATTTTCCATCATAAGCCTTTTTTTCCTTTCCGTGATTTATCATTTTCTGTTGATGGAGGAAATTTTGGCTAGGATTTTTCTACATCACATAGACATCTACGCATTGTGTAGACATCCCTGATAGATTCTTAGGTTAGTACACTTTGGGACATTACATTTCTTGGAATCTACAAGTTGTAATACTTCTTGTGACTACAGATCCACCCAAAAATGTCTCTTTTTCCTCCAAAGCCTTATTTTGAACTCACTTTCTCATTCCATTCAATATCTCACATTCTAACACTCATTCTTGCAACTTATCACTTCACCCTATCAACTCTTCCACTCCATTCTTGCTTCCATTCTCTCTACACTATTTTCTTGCAGGTTTCAAGTTCTACATTATTCTTGCACTCTTGAAGCTCTTGTCCTTCCTCTCAGCTTATTCAAGCTTATAGGAGGGAGGGTAATGCTTTCTTACTTTTATTGCATTATCAATATTATAGTTATCATATAGATTTTCTTTGTTTTTATACATATTGTTTATCTCCTTTCTTTATCATCTTTTCTCTATTGTGGTCTATCTGCCTATCGGTGGAGCTAGAAACACCAAAATGGGGGTTTAACTGAGGCAAACTCCAAAACACATTCCCAAAATTTTATCGTCTCCATGTGTGTAGATACCTTGTTTGTGTGGATCTTGCAAGAGGATGGACCTATCGTGAGTTGGATTGCAACTACCCTTTGCTAGTCATTTCATTCATAATTAATTTATCTTTCCTCTATTGTATTCTTCCTGTTGTACTAGTTATCTTTTTTTACACATATTTAGCATTTTGATACCTTTTGTTAAACTATCAGATTCCATCATTTCAGTTGTCAGCACACCTTGAATGTTTTGGATTATAGACTCTACTCTCTATTTGTACAAGATGCCAGTGCATCCCTGAGATGACAACACGTTGCATGGTCATCCATCTCATGTACTACCGTCCTCTGGCTAAGAGGTAGTTGGTTTATCACCCAAGACCTCTGTGGCCAATTCATCCAAATCTTGAAGTCCTCCATCCTAAAAACCCAAAAACATAGATTATTTTTTCCTTTATTCATCATTTTGTCTTTTAACCCTTGTCACTGAGGTGATTGAGGGAAATTTTCTCCCTTTAGACCCTGATTATCTTGGGACTTTGGAGTAGTGAATCCCCTCCTTCACAACCTACAACTACCCCTAGGGGCCTAAAATTTAGGCACTTATCCCTGGACTTAACCCAGTTAGCCACCCAAAGATCCACACACACTACAGCCAATGACACCACTGGAATGAATGTCATCTCTTTGATTGGTTCACGCTCTAGAGGCTCTGGAGGATCCAAACTTCTAAACTTAAGAGAGTGAAAATGAGCACAAATGGCCCCTTAAGATTATTAATAGCCTCTAAAACCCTAATTCTTCCCTCTAGCCTTAGCTCCCCTCCATGATCCTTTATCCCATCACCCTTCTGTCATATTTTTCTTCCACCCAACTTGGTGTTTTTTCTCATCACTAATCCACTAAACCTATCTTGTTTTTCCTATTGTGAGCTCAACCAAAAATTTATTTCTTCTAGCTGATATATCGAGGGGGCATCCTAACTCCATCCCTTAGTCCATTGGGGTACATTGTGTCTTCTCACCAGTAAAATAAATTTTTATACCAACATTATTTCTTTGAAACAATGTCATAAAATGCATTGTCTCAAAGAGGGGCAACATGTAGACACCTAAAAATGACTAACATGTTTTCATCTTTTCATTTTATTATTTTCTCATTAATTCTTCTATTTATATTGATTAAATATTTTTTAATTATTTAATTAATCTAATATTTCATCTATAATAATTAAATATTTTTTAATTATTTAATTATCTCAAATTTTCCTTATATCTTTATTAATTAACTATTTTTTAATTATTTAATTAGCTAACACTTCTTCCATAATTAAATAAATTAAAATAATTTATTTAATTATGATATTGCTATCAAGATTCAACCATGTAGTTTTTCGAGTCAAAATCATTGACCCATGTTTCATGAGTAGTAGTTCATAGAAACCCATCTCTCATGATAATGAATGGTCCACTTAACACTCGTTGCATCTAGGTGATGCTCATAGAGGTAAAGCATTGAGCCTTCTCGGGAGGTCACCCATCCCAATACTACTCCAAATCACGTGTTCTTAGCCATGAAGTTTTCCCCAAGGTTAAACCAACTTAGCTTGCTACCCCATTTGAAAAACCTTTAGCAAGTGTTGTACCTTATGAACCATTCATTATAGAGCCCCTTTAGCTCATCAATTGATAAGTAGGAGGTATTTCCACAGTGTGTCAAATTGTGATATTACTATCAAGAACTCATTGAACCATGTTTCATGAGTAGTGGTTCACAAAAACCCATATCTCATGATGATGAATGGTCCACTTAGCACTCATTACATCTAGGTGATGCTCATAGAGGTGAAGCATTGGGTCTTCCCATAAGGTCACCCATCCCAGTACTACTACAAATCAAGCATGCTTAACCGTAGATTTTTCTCCAAGTTTAAACTAACTTAGCTTGCTACCCCATTTGAAAAACCTTCAGCAAGTGTTGTTCCTTATGAACCATTCATTATAGAGCCCCTTTAGCTCATCAATTGATAAGTAGGAGGTATTTTCCATAGTGTGTCAAATTGTGGTATTTCTATCAAGATTAAACTATGTAGTTTTTCAATTCAAACTCATTGACCCATGTTTCATGAGTAGTGGTTCACAAAAACCCATCTCTTATGATAATGAATGGTCCACATAGCACTCATTGCATCTAGGTGATGCTCATAGAGGTGAAGCTTTGGGCCTTCCTGGGAGGTCACCCATCCCAATACTACTCCAAATCAAGCACACTTAACCATGGAATTTTCCCCAAGGTTAAACCAACTTAGCTTGCTAACCCATTTGCAAAACCTTCAGCAAGTGTTTTTCCTTATGAACCATTCATTATAGAGACCCTTTAACTCATCATTGTGAAATTTATTTCAGTTGTTTTTCATCCTCAATATTGCACATCATTTAAAGAAGAGATAGATGCATCAAGAAGAATAGTGATGGTACCTATGTTGAGTTTTTTTTGGATTTTATCTTTTAAGGTTTGGCGTCCATTAGTGGAATGACTAAACACTCAAAGATATGAAAAAAAAAGAAAGTGTTTTTTAAATTTATTTAGGAAATTTATTGTGTGTAGAAGGAGGAAGAGTTATCAAGAAGGGTTTTACAATCCTTATAAAGATACACTATGTTTTAATTAGAAGAGAACAAGTAGATGGAGTAGGAAGTAACCCTTTTTGATGTGGAGAAAGGTTTAATTTTTGAAAAGAAGAAACTAAAGAGACCTCATATAATAAAGGAGGGTATGTAGATAGAGAAGGTTGATAACCTAAACCCATTATAAAAAATGTCGTGTAGGTTCCACAAGGACCTTAATTCCTTGATACATGCATCATAAACCATTTCCATTTTATCCATGCTTAGAAATAATTTTGAAGTTGGGTCTATAATGCGTCTCCAAATTAGAAAGAGAAGGAGAATCAACACTATTAGCCTTGTCTAAAGAAGATGTATATCCACATGTTGGATAAGAAGTAGTGGAAAATTTTATATAAGAATAAGGAATAATTCTAGCATGATAATATGGATCATTGCTAAATAAAGGAATGTTAAAGTTAGAAGGGTAAACCTTATATTTAGCAAGCCCATGGGAAGTGAAGTCTAAGTATCCTTGGTTATCACCAAAAAAATGAATTTTAAGAAGAAGATACATCACTATCAATAGAGGATGACAATGGTGTCTACAAATTTGGTGTAAAAATGGTACAAAATTATGAAGAGAATAGGAATGCTTCAAGTGACCAGATTTAGCCTATTAATAGTATTTAAAGGAGTTAAGATTATCTTTTATTTTATGTACTTTACCATTATAATGAAATCTAATAGATTGATGTAGGGTAGATGAATTAGTGCTCATGGAATAAATCCATGATCTACCAATAATAATGTTATAAGAAAGGATCCTTGGCATGACATGAAGTGATGTAGGAGCATCTAGTGGTGTAGGGAAATCTTGCATCACCCAAAAGAAATGTTTTTTCCTTATTTTCTTTAGTTGTTTTGAGTCCCATGATTGCACTTAAGGAGTGTAAGACAGTCAGAAGTCAGAAAAGGAAAAAAAATGGCCACTTACTATTTTTAGTAAGTCAACCTAAACGAGCTCGTATGAACTTGAAAATTTACCCTATGGAGTAAAACTGAAAAAAAAATTGATCACAAAAGAATCGTCTCAATACCCTGCACAGTTTAGGAGATATTAAATTTTTTGTCCTGAGAAATTTCTCCAATGCAGCTTTAAATTCAAATATGAAAACCTTAGAGGCCCTAAAACAACTCAAAAAGTGGATGAACCCATCTCTGATTGGTTCGGCGTTGTAGATCTCTTCGAGAGCTTTCCAATGATATGTTAAAATAGAAAATTGGACACCTAGATCAAAATTTATGGCCCCATGAAGTTGCCCCACTAAAAAGTGAATTTCATTAAAATATCTTCCTAGGCAAGAAATCAAACAGTGGGACTTTTGGCGCCAAAACAAAAGGGAAAGTCTCACTTTCTAGAACATTCTAGGGTGGTTATTGGGTAAAATAAAAAGGGATAAGTGGTGGGTTGTAGAAGGTGGATCCATTAGTGCAAATTGTGGCTCTGAATAATATATTTTGTTTTCAGAGTGGATTTTGTTGTAATGAATCAAGCCTATGAGGCTCTAGCATTGTAAGTTCTGAATCTGTAATTTCATTTTTTGAAAATAATTGAAAGTGAGTTATTTTCTATCTCACAAATTTTGTGTTGGTATTTATTGTTGTGATTTGTGAAGGTTTAGGGTGGTGTGGCCCTCATCAAGTGGTATCAAAGTAGGTTTTCCTGAGTGTGTAAACAAATTTCCGAACATGAGCCAGTTTGCATTAGGACTTGTTGTTGTAGGTTTTTGAGAAAGGTGATCAAAATGCCTCCGTGAAGCAACCATGGTGGTGGAAGGAATGTTATTATACCATAAGAGGGTTTTAGAGCCCTACAAAGACAAGTTCAAGCATTGCAAGAGGAGTTGTGTTTAGGGTTTGAGCCAAGAAGAGGAGATGAAAGTGAAGATGAAGTTGAAATTGAGGAATAGTTTGAAGAAGAACAAGATGCAGTAGATCCAAAGCAAGTCAAATTATTTAAGGCCATCTCTAAGATTAGGAAAATTCCAAAGATCTATGTTTCTACATTTTTTGGAAATCTTAACCTAGAAGAGCTGATTGATTGGATCAACGATATGGAGGAGTACTTTGAGTATGAGGAGGTGGAAGATCCCAAGAGGGTCAAATTTGCAAAGACCAAGATAAAGGAACATGCGAATATTTGGTGGAAAGAGGTACAACTAGAAAGAAATCGAAGAGGAAAAGAGAAAATAACAAGATGGGATCGTAAGGTGGAAAAATTAAAAAGATAATTCATTCTTATGGATTATGAGCTATATTTTTTGAAGAAGATGCAAGGGTTGAAACAAGCAAGAAAATCCATCAAGGAGTATACAGGAGAATTCTAAAGTGTCTTGATCGGAACAAGCCATTCTAAGGCCAATAAGGAGAAAGTTGTCTATTACATAAATGGGTTGAAGTTGAGCATTCAAGAAGAGTTGGGTCCGGTAATAATTTCTACCATTGAAGATGCATATCATTTTGCTTTGAAGGTAGAAGAAAATTTCAATAGAAGATTTGAAAGTAAGCAAAGAGGTGGGGGTTGTGGTGGTAAGACTGGTGGACAATCATGTGGAGGTCAAAATGAAGATCAAAAGAAGGGTGAAGGATCCAGTAGCAGCCAAAACCAAAAAGGAGATAACACTTACCATCCTTATGATCAGAATAATGGAGACCAAAGAGGTAGAGGAAGATCTAGACAAGGACCAAGAAAAAGGAGGCTTTCATGGAACCTGTTTCCAGTGCAAAGAAGGACATAAAGCCTATGAGTTTCCTCAACATCAAGGAAGGAAAAATAGAAGACCTAATGGTAATGGACAAGTTGCACATGTAGATGAAGATGTTCATTCTTCACATTCTGAGGATGCAAAAAGAGGAGAGGTTCTTGTTACTAGAAGAGCCTTGCTGAATGAGGAGAAGGAACCAACTCAAAAGAAGAATTTGTTTTGCACCAAATGTAAGTGTGAAGGTAAAGTTTGCAATGTTATTATTGATGGAGGTAGTACTGATAACCTTGTTTCAAAAGAGATGGTTAGTAAGTTGTGGTTGGAGAGAAGAAGGAATCTAAATCTATACCGGATTGCTTGGTTGCAAAAGGACCATAAAGCTTTGGTAAATGAACAACATTTGGTAAAGTTCAAGATTGGAAATTACCATGATGAGGTATTGTGTGATATTATGCCTATGGATGTTTGTCATATGTTGTTAGGCATACCATGGCAGATTGATTGACGAGCAGTACATGATGAACATGCCAACACCTACTCTTTGACAAAGGATGGAGTTCATCATAAGTTGAATCCCTTGAAAGAGGCAGAGGAAAAGATATGCAGTAATGCACAAATTTTTTTACTTGATGGAAGAAATTTCTTAGAAGGTATGAGGGATGAGGATATGTGTGTTGCATTGATCCCTAGAGTTGATAAAGAAGATACTAATGAGGTAACTATAGAGGTTTCAAATATGTTGAATGAGTTTCAAGATATTGTTTCTAATAACATACCTAAATTTTTTCCTTCAGTAAGAAAGATTATTCATTAGATGGACCTAATTCCTAGAGCTAGTTTTTTGAATAAGGAAGTTCATCATATAACTCCAGCAGAGAGTGAAGAGTTGAACAAACAAGTGCAAGAGTTGTTGCAGAAGGGATTGATCAGAGAGAGTTTGAGTCCATGTGTAGTACCTACAGTACTAGCACCAAAGAAGGATGGGGAATGGCGGATGTGTATAGATTCTAGAGCCATCAAAAAGATCACCATCAAGTGTGGACAATGATTTTGGATTGCCCAAATTTGCCTCTAACACCTCTAGGTTTTTCACCTAAAAGGAGAGGACTTGGGTCCAAAATGCAAATGTCTACACTCAAGATTAATGTAAATGAAATGTAATATGTCTAATTATGATGTACTAATGCACTGATCTGAAAAGAATGATTTAATGATGCTAAACCTAAGAAATGCAAAGTGCTGGAAAACACATTATGATATGGAAAAAAATGCAAGTAAATGATGAAATAACTAAACAAAACTGGAGAGGTGCACTTGGAATCTAAAATATGATGTGGACAGATTCTAGAATCTTGAGAAATTTACTGAAAATGTTGACTAGGACACTTACGCCAAGCTGGGCGACTTAGGCCCAATTCTAGAAAAAACTGCTCAAAAACCCATTTCAGCCAAATGGGTATCCAAATCTACAAAAACCTTCAAAAAATGGGTTCAATGGGACTAAGTCACCACTGTTGGCGACTTAGTCCACTTCTAAATTTCTAAAAATTTGAAAGTGGAAACGAAATCCCTCGGTCTGCACTTCGGTTCTTGACAAGTGTCCACTTATGAAACTATGGTTTTCAGGCCTAAAAGTGACTTTTTGTTGATATTTTGGCTTTGCAAGCAAGGAGAGGTCTTCAACAAGTCTTCAACCTAGTCATCAATGATCTTCAAACCCTCAAAGTGTCTAAATATGCAAACACACAATGAAAGAAGGAGAAGATATTAATTGTTAGGACATGGGGGTTTGCCTTGGTCAAACCCCTTTTTAGTTAATTAAACCAAATGAAGAAAGAATGTAATGAAGCATGCAACAATGGAGTTAATACCTTGCCATGATGTTTGATCTTGAATTTCTGCAACAAAACATGAAGAATTTTCCCTTGAATGTCCTTGGAAGCTATCTTGATGACTTACAATGATAAAACCCTAGCTTGCTTGACTTGAGAACATGATGAATGATGGATGAATGATGATGAGTTATGAATTAGATAAAATGAGAGGTAAAACCCTATATTTATACAAAATTATGCCCTAATTCCCGAAAATACCTCATCACAGGCCGACCTTAGGTCTTAAGGAATAAAAACCCGAAAGAAATTTAATTTAATTTTTTATTTTTGAGCCAAATGGGACTAAGTCACCACTAATGGCGACTTAGTCCACTTGGGAATTTTTTAAGTGGATGTCGAGAATTGTGATAATTTAAATAATATTTATCGGGTTCTTCTTCAACAAGACACTTAAGTAAGGCCTATAAGTGTATAAAGGAGCCATTTAAAGCATAAGAAAGGTGTAAATATTGATGAAAAACCTAGGAAAGTGTGAAAGTTTGTTACAAGAATTTACAACAGTTTGAAATAGGTCTTGGTAAGGTTATTTAGGTGAATTATGATATTATGGTCTTAAAAAAGTGTGAAGACGTGTTATAACACCTCTACAAGACATCAATAAATGTATTTTATTCAATTTGCAAGGGCCCAAGACCTAATGTGGATGTGTAAAACACCTCACAACACCAAATCAAGGCCTCATTAAGTTCAATTTATCATTAATTGTTCCCATATCAAGCAAAGTATACACTTTTTGGTGACACATCAAGTATAGATTTCCCTTGACGAGAATGGATGACATTATGGATTGTTTGAGTGGAGCTGAGTACTTCATGAAGATAGATTTGAAGAGTGGATATCACCAAGTCTAGATTAGAGAAGGAGATGAATGGAACAAATCCTTCAAAACCAAGGAGGGATTGTACGAGTGGTTAGTCATGCCTTTTGGGCTAACTGATGCACCGAGCATATTTATGTGGCTTATGAATGAAGTATTGAAAGAATTTTTGAGAAAATTTGTTATTGTTTATTTGGATGATTTCTAATTTCTAGTAAGACATTAAAGGATCACCTAATGCATATCCGAAGAGTTTTTGAGAAGTTAAGGGAAGAGAAGTTGTTGATTAATTTGAAGAAATGTAGTTTTGGGAAGAGGGAGTTGGTGTATTTGGGATTTGTTGTCTTAGTAGAAGGTCTTAAAATGGATCCAGAGAAGGTGAGAGCTATTATTGAATAGACTACCCTGAGGATTGTTACAGAGGTTAAGATCATTTCATGGTCTAGCAAGTTTTTACATAAAGTTTATTAAGAATTTCAGTAGTATTTGTGCACCTCTAACTGAAGCAATGAAATCAGATAGAAAGGATTTTAAATGGACTATAGGAGTAGAAAATATTTTTGATATGTTGAAGAAGAAAGTCACGAAACAACCTGTTTTGGAACTTCTAAATTTCAATAAGGTCTTTCAAGTAGCTTGTGATGCTAGTGGCACTACCATAGGAGCTATTTTGAGTCAAGAAGGTAAGCTTGTGTCTTACTTGTGTCTTACTTGTGTTTATCGAGTTCTTATTCAACAAGACACTTAAGTAAGGCCTGTAAGTGTATAAAGGGGCCATTTAAAGCATAAGAGAGCCTACCTATTTGTAGTGCCACCTTTCTTATGCTTTTAAATAAATGGGACACTAGTTGTTGCCAAAATATTTTTTTCTATATACTAATCAGGGTGAAATCACAACACTGTGTCTCACTTTTTTCCCAAGATGGATATTTATATCAATATTTTTAATTGAATCTTTTAAAGAAATGGAGACACTATTTGTTGCCAAAATAATTTTTTTATATACTAATCAGGGTGAAATCACAATATTGTGTCACTTTTTTCCCAAGATGGACATTTATATCAATATTTTTAACTAAATCTTCATCTTTTGAGACCTATAATAGCTAAACCATTAATAATTTGAAGATGATGTGAACTAGTGATTTGTGGCGATTTGTGTTTAGATTCTAATTTTATTTTTTTTCAAATTTATGAAATAAATCATAAATCTTTTAACATCTTCTTTAATAACTAGTTTTAAATAGAAAACAACATTTTCAGAAAGTAACATTTGTGTCGTACAACATAACTTTTTTTCTATATAGGATTAAATTCTAATTTTTGAAATATAGATTCTCAACATCAATATCTAGGGAAAGGATATTTTTTCATAATTTTTTGTTGCATATTTTTTTAAATTGTTTTTTGAAGTCACTCTAACTATAATTTGGACATATGTGTGTTCCATACAACTTAACTTGTCGTGTATATATTGAACTCCAATTATTATTTTTTGGGTGAAACAAGGACATTAATACTTAGGGAAAGGGTATTTTTTGAAAAAAATTACAATGTTTTATTATTTTTCCACCTCTGCACAACAAAGAACTTGATGTTCAAAGAAAAAACTATGTTTAGTAAAAGTTGAAAATTAAATACATGATAAAATGAAAATATATCAAAACTATACTTGTTGGAAAGCTCATTTTGAGGGCTACAATCTTGCAAAATATATTTTTTAAATGGTGTTATTTAATCCCTCAAAAGGTAAAGAAAAAGTGGTTTTTTGCCAACATTTTGATAGGTGCAAAGGAGAATCCATTATGGGTATGATTTACTACTAGAGGGGTTATATCCAATGGGGTTTGATCTAAGGGGGTCCTATCTATCCCTCTTCAATTAAAAACCTTTATATGGAGCCTCTCAAGACTTAAATCATTAGTTTTTCTAAAAATAACGATTTCAAGCAAAAATCAGCATGTCCTAAAAGTGAGACACACTATTGTGGCAACACCCATCACCAGGCTTTGCAATATCTCAATAGTCAGGGAAAATTAAATCAAAGGAAATTAAAATGGGTTGATTTTTTGCAGAGCTATACTTTTTTTTTGAAGCATAGGAGTGGAAGGTCAAACAAAGTTGCAAATGCCTTATGTAGAAGGAAAAATTTATTGATAGAGATGAATATAGAGGTTGTTGGGTTCAATGAATTGAAAATTTTGTATCCTAAAGATCCAAACTTTGTAGAAGCTTGGAAGGCTTGTTTGGAACTTGTTACATTGGATAGGACAAGATGGTTGGATTTCTTAATCCAAGATGGGATGTTGTTTAGAGGAATCCAATTGTGAATTCTAAGGAGTTCTATGAGAGAGAATCTAATCAAGGAGAAGTATAGTAAAGGATTGGCTGGACATTTCAGTTGAGATAAAACCATTGCTCTTGTTAGTGAGAATTATTACTGGCCATAGTTACAACAAGATGTGAAGAAGTTTGTGCAGAGTTGTAGAGTATGTCAAATGGTGAAAGGAACAAGTCAAAATATTGGATTGTATCAGCCATTACCTATATCTAAGAGGCCATGGGAGGATATTAGCATGGATTTTATTCTTGGCTTTCCAAGGAAACAAAGAGAGAATGATTCCATATTTGTGGTGGTGGAGAGATTTTCAAAGATGGCACATTTCATTCCATGTCATAAGACCAGTGATGTTGTTCATATTACAGAGTTGTTTTTCAGAGAGGTAGTGAGACTGCATGGTCTACCAAAGATTATAGTTTCAGAAAGAGATACCAAATTTGTTGGTTATTTCTAGAGAACATTACAGAAGAAGTTGAAGAAATATTTGAAGTTTAGTTTTGCACACCATCCACAAATTGATGGACAAACAAAGGTGGTGAATAGGAATTTAGGTAACCTGCTAAGATGCTTAGTAGGAGATAATCCCAAGGGATGGGATTTGATTATACCATAGGAAGAATTTTCCTACAAAAATTCTATCAATAGGAGCACTGATAAATCACCATTCCAAATTGTGTATGGGAGTAGTCCAAGAATTGATTCTGAATTGAGAAAGATGGATAAGGGGGAGAAGAGTAGTGTTGAAGCTAAAGATTTTATTGAGCGCCTGAAGAATTTGCATGAAGATGTGAAGAAACATATCAATAAGATTAACTCATAATATAAGGCTAAGGAAGATCAGAAAAGGAAGTATAAGGATTTCTAGGTAGGAGATGAAGTCATGGTTCATTTGTGAAAGGAGAGGTTTTCAGTTGGTACATACAACAAGATAAAGATGAAGAAGTTTGGACCATGCAAGATCTTGAAGAAGCATGATTTAGGAAATGCATATGAGGTAGAGTTGCTTGATGGAATTCATGTATCACTTGTGTTTAACATCTCAAATTTAATAGAAACTTATGGAGGAATTGATCAAGAAATAATTGAAGCATAGTGGAATATTCCAGCACCTACTTCAAAAAAGGAGATAGAAGAAATTTTGGATAGTCATGTGGGTAGAAGCACAAGAAAAAAACAATATGTAGAGTACTTAGTGAAGTGGAGAGGAAGGCATATTGAAGATTCATCGTGGTTGTCTAAGGATGAGGTTAACCGACTGGGTCACTTTTCAAATTACCTTGGGTGTTCGATGTAGGAGTATCCAGTGGTGTAGGGAAATCTTGTATCACCCAATTAAATGGTTTTCCCTTATTTTCTTTAGTTGTTTTGAGTCCCATGATGGCACTTAAGGGGTGTAAGACACTCAAAAGTCAAAAAAGGTGAAAAATTATCACTTACTATTTTTAGTAAGTCAGCCTAAACAAGCTCATATGGACCTAAAAATTTATCCCAAGAAGCAAAACTGAAAATCATTTTTGGTCATGCAAGAACCGTCTCAATACCCTGCATGGTTTGGGAGATATTAAAGTTTTTGTCCTGAGAAATTTCTCCAATGTAGCTTCAAATTGAAATATAAAAACCTTAGAGGCCCCGAAATAGCTCGAAAGTGGACAAACTAATCCTTGATCAGTTCAACATTATAGATCTCTTCGAAAGCTTTCCAACGATATGTTATAATATAAAATCGAACACTTGGATCAAAATTTATGGCCTCGCGAAGTTGCCCCACTAAAAAGTGAATTTCATTCAAATATCTTCCTAGACAAGAAATCAAATGGCGAGATTTTTGGACCCAAGACAATAGGTAAAGTCTCACTTTCTAGAACATTCTAGGGTTGTTATTGGGTAAAATAAATAGGGATGAGTGGGGGGTTGTAGAAGGTGGCTCCATTAGTGAAAATTGTGGCTCTAAATAATATATTTTGTTTTCAAAGTGGATTTTGCTATAATGAATCATGCCTATGAGGTTGTAGCATTGTAAGTTCTGAATCTATAATTTCATTTTCTGAAAATAATTGAAAGTGAGTTATTTTTTGTCTAGCAACTTATGTGTTGATATCTATTGTTGTGATTTGTGAAGGTTCAGGGCGATGTGGCCCTCATCATGAACCATTATAGGTAATGTAATGGGGCCTAGTGTAATAGGTAATGTAATAGTTCCTAGCATTAGGTGGCTCACATTATCACAACCTCTAATGATAATAGTAGACAGAAAAATAGAAGAATCATTAATATGGATATCATTAAGGAGGTCTAAACTATAGACGTTGATACCAAAACTATTATCAATAAAAGTTTAATTTTAATCCCAATTAATTTTATAGAAAAAATCAACATTAGAGTGTCATTTTATTTTTGAACTTCAGTAGAAATTAGTTCAAACAAATAAAAAGTGATATTAGTTGAAATATAATTAATGCCTTCTAGAACAATGGCCACATCCAAGAGCTTCATGGAATATTGGATGGGTATCTTTTTCAAGGCTAGTTGAAGGGAAATATTATAAGAAGGTATAAAAATTATTAGGTCCCAAAAGAGATCTTAGCTCAGGTATCCTAATTTTTTTTAATAAGATCATACTCTTTGGTAATCCCCATAGAAATATGGGGAGGTGGTGGAAAAATAGGATTAGGTTGAGGAAGGGAAATAGGGAGAGGAGTAACCTATTTGTTTTTTCAGTATTATATGTGTGGGCTATCACATGGTAATTAGTATTTGTAGGTACATTATACCTCATATATTGAATAAAATGAGAGAGAAGAGTAGAAGATCAAAGCCTATTAAGAATAGCCAAAATAGTGATCATGGGACAAGAGGGTGATGGTAGATCAAGGACCCCATACACAATTATTTTAGGAATAGAAGAAATATTTTGAACACTAATGAATTTATCTAGCATCTCCTTAGCAAGTGGGATAATTCAAATTATAATAATTGAATTAACTACATGATTAAATTCTTGAGGAATATGTGAAGTAGGAGAAGAAACATGAAGAATATGATAAACATCTACCTATATAATATTTGATGTGAGATAAAAGAATTCATTTGAAAATGCTTTATCATTGAAAGGGAGAGCATCATAATGAAGATCAAGTAAAGTAATTCTAAGAAAGTTATCAGTGATTTTATCCTCTTGCGCTAAAATATCCTTACAATGTGTGTAAGAGAATGTCTTGAAATTTATTAATAAAGCTAGAAAGTGATAGAAGGAAAGAAAGTAAGTTCATTTTGGAATTAGAAGGAAATTAGTAGGAAAGGTGTAAAAACCTAGATGAAAGCCACTACTTTTCTCCTTTAGGACTATGGAATGAGGTTTGGGGCAATGCCAATTTCTTTCTTGTGGATTTTTTTTTTGTTTTTGAAAGAAAAAAATTTCAAGAAGGTATTTATGTGTAAGAGTAGTGAGTTTGCAAAAATATAAAGAATAAAAAAATTCTCTATCAAAGAAAGGCCATCTCTCCTTTAGAGTGATCTTAGTAACTCTATACTCATGTTAATTAGTTTTTTCTAAGTTTGAAAGAAAGAAAAAATTATGGTTTAGCTAAATAATTTCCCTAATTTATATTAGAATCAAGCTAGTTTATTATTTTTTAACCAAATGAATATACAATCACATACATGCTTTAAAAGAAATGATTTTTATTTAACTAAAGCATAGTAGAAATTAATAAATTACTATTTATTGGAAACTAAAAGAAAATTCATAGAATTCAATAACATAACATAAAAGAGGATGAAGAGAGGAACCTAGCACCAAATAGGGGAGGTTACTACCCAAGACTCTAGCACATTGCATAGACATTCGTACTAAGAAAAAATATTGAAGAGCTTCCAAAAATGTGTTAATCTAGTTTAGTCGTTCACCTAGTTTATAAAACTAGAGATGAGAATGTACTAGAAAATATTAGATAGTAAAATAGATAAATAAATGTAATAAATGACAATGTATAGATTACTTTTATGGAGAGAAGAAATAAACACCAAATTAAAAAAAACTTGCAAACCTTTATGCAATTAAGCTCTCTCAAAATATCTATATGTACAAAGAAATGAAAATGTTTGGGTTCTTTGGGGGTTTTCCTTTAGGTCAAACTAATATATTAGTTTTTCAACCTCCACAAACAGCAATTGATAAAGATTGAAAAATAGTATGCGATATATCATGCCCCAAGTGTGTTTGGGAATGGTAAGAGTAGCTATTATGTAAATACTATAAACTAGAATGTGAGAAATAGTGAGGACATAATTATCCCAAGGTGCTTGGAGACACAAAAATAGAAATAAAAAAAACTTGCAAACCTTTATGCAATTGAGCTCTCTCAAAATACTTATAAGTATAAATAAATGAAAATGTTTGGGTTGTTTGGGGGTTTGCATTTAGGTCAAACTGATATATTAGTCTTTCAACCTCCACTAACAACAATTGATATATAGAAAGAAGGAAAACAATAGGAAAAAAAGATGGCGAGCGAGAGTGGGAGCACAGGCAGGAGGACGATTTTGAATTCTAAGGAGGGTGCGTCTGAGGAGGATGATGATGCAGATGTTTTTGTAGAGGTCCATATTTGTTGTCTACTGACGTTTCTTGGAGGGTCATTGGAGATCTTCTTCCTCCCTCTTTGTGGTCAGGGGTCTCATTTGCTCCCTGGCAATGGGGTTCTTTGGTATGGCATTTTGTGGTGGAGCTTTGGAGCAAACGATGTGGGGATCTCTATCCTTGGTCTCCTTGTTGTCTGGTGCAAGCCTCTCTCTTTGGCTGCAGATCTCTTGCACGACCTGTGGTTTGCTGCTTGGGTGATGTTGCCTTCTGCTCTAGGTAGGGGGATGGAGTGGCTTAATGTGTCTGTGATGAGATATGTTGTTGAGCTATTGTCTTGGCTTCTTATGATTCCCGTTGAGGGATTGTTGGTGTGTCTTTTGAATGGCCCTTGCTCTCTTTGGCTGTCTCTGTTTCTGGGCTTCATTGATCTGGTTGAGGTCACCTTCGGGTGGTGTTTTGGTTTGGCCTTAGGCCTAGGTTTTTTTTTGGCTCTACCTACCCCCTTTTGGTCCTCCATGTCAATGATTATGTGGGGTTTCTTGTCTTTGTGGAAGATCTCTTCTGTTATGCCCCTACTGTTTGGGGGGCTCTATACCTTTTGGACCAGGTTTGGTCTCTCTCCTGGTCTTTTTTCTGGGTTCCCCTTTGGTTTGGGAAGATGACTTTGTTTGAGGGGCTTTCTCATTCTTTTATGGCAACCAAAGTTTCTTTGAAGGGTGGCTCAATAGCCTTTGGTTTTGGGCCTTTTCAAGTGAGGAGGTTGCTCCCTTTGTATTTCTTGGAGACCCTGGGTCTTGGTTGGTTGAGTATGGACTATTTCTATATTTATGGTTGTGTGCAGTTGGCTAGGGTGGGGTTAGTGTTTTATCTTATGACCCTGGTGTGTGGTTGGCTTATGGGGGTGAATTTTTCCCTCTTTTGTGTTCTTTCCTCCTCATGTTTGGTTTTCATGGCAGCGGTATCTTCTCTAGAGGTGGAGATATATTTTGATGGAGAGGAGATCTTTTGGTGTTGTTGCGTGATGGCTAGGGTTTTTTTAGCCTATTCCTGATGGTACCAGATTCTCGTGTTGCTAAGGGATGGCATGATTTCCCTTTCTATTGAAGTTGCTTTCCATTGGTTTCCTCAGTCGGTGTCTTCTATGGAGGTGGAGATTGTTGCTTTATAGGTGGAGCCCTCTCCTATTGAGGTGGAGATGGAGGCTATCGAGCTGATGGGAAAAACCTCCCCCTTATGCTAGTTCCTATTGAGGTGGGGCTTGCATGATCAAGAGAGAGGTGACTCCAAAGGTAAGCATTCTTGCATCATCTTCTCTGATAGAGGGGATCCCTCTCCTTTCAAGCTGGAGGTTGGGTTGGCTATTTGGACAAGATGGTGCTACAGGATTGTTGAAGCTTCACAATGTGCTATTATTTTGTTGCAGTCTAGCTGTGATAGGCTAATTGTTGCTTGGCGGATTTAGGTAGTCTTTATTACTTGTTAGGGTTTTCAGTCCCCGTTAAAACCTATTTGTTTGTAGCCTAAGTTGTCTTGCTTATCTCTATTGTCTATTGTTGTATTGATGCTAATGATTTGCTAATTTCTCTCTATTTGCAGCTTTCTCTCTTTGGATTGGGTTTCGGATCCCATCAAAACTATATGTACTAGGTTTTGAAGCCCCATCAAAACCTTTTTTACCCTTAATCAAAAACAACAATTGATATAGATTGAAAAATAGTATGTGATTTATCATGTCCCAAGTGTATTTGGGAATGGTAAGAGTAGTGATTATGCAAATACTATAAATTAGAATGTGAGAAATAACAATGACATAATTATCCCAAGGTGCTTGGAGGCACAAAAATAGAAATAAAAAAAAATTGCAAACCTTTATGCAATTGAGCTCTCTCAAAATACTTATAAGTACAAAGAAATGAAAATGTTTGGGTTGTTTGGGGGTTTTCCTTTAGGTCAAACTAATATATTAGTCTTTCAACCTCCACAAACAACAATTGATAGAGAGATTGAAAAAAATTATGTGATATATCATGTCCCAAGTTTGTTTGGGAATGCTAAAAGCAATGATTGTGCAAATACTATATCAATTAGAATTTGAGAAATAGAAAGGACATAATTATCCCAAGGTGCTTGGAGTCACAAAAATAATAAATTTTTACAATAAAATAGACATAAAAAAACATATTCTAAAGCTTAAGGAAGCTAAGGAGATAAGAGTGTTTTAGGAAGTATGTTGGTGTGCTCACAAAGAGAACCCAAATCTTGAGAGATTTGTGAGAGAGCTTGGGATTTTAAGAGAAAATCAATGTGTGTGTGAGAGAGAGAGAAAGAGAGTAAATGATTAGATTAAAAAATGAGAAAGGATGCAAGAAGAAGAGACTAACAATCCATTCAATGGAAAAATTACTAAAAAATGAACACCAAATGAGAAATTTCCATGTGATGCTAGCAAGTTGTGTGGAAATCTCCATGTAGTGCTAGTGTTTAGATAGTTTGTGCTCCAAAATAATGAAACACTAGAAAAACACAAGGATAACATAGAGGTGGCATTGGATTGACAAAAATTAGATCACAAGAAACAAGGCCTAAGCATCATGGGAGAGAAAAAGGCTAATGCAAGGGTTGAAATGAGCCTAGAAACACACTAAGGAATATACACCAAATTGATCATAAAATGTAGCATGAAATTGTAAGGGTGTGTAATTTTTTACATCACATCTAGATCACTAGGGTTATTAACCCAATGAGTTATGGATTAAGTGGTATCAAATCCCAAAAAATTCCTTATGAAAAAAATTTTAGATATTATTGAAAATAAAAATACCATCTTTGTAACTTTATTGGATTTATGTCTAATAGTATCCTAGATTAAGTGGGAGAGGAATTTTAGTACTTGTAAACTTGAGACTAGGGAGTGGATAAAATGAACAAGATTAGCAAGTATGGCTAAGGGAAATGGAGAAGTGAGATTACATAGGTTGGAATCATAAATAGTGAGAATGTTTGTGGTAAGTTAGATAGGTGAGAAAGTATGATTCTTTCCTTTCATTCCAAGAATGGATGAAAATAGATCACTTCAAGGTGAAGATAAAGAATAGAAAATGGGTGTGGAGATAAAAGATTCTTCAAAGTATAATAGGTTCTTCAAGCTAGAATCCAAGATTACTATCCAACCCTATGATGAAAATATTAACAATTGAGAAATCAAAGTAATATGTGTTCCAAATGGACAAATTTTAGTTTCTACCAATTATCTCCACAACAAAAATCTCATTTCTGTAATTGAAATGTGTATGGCATGTTCTTACTCGATATGAGAGTTGTCCACATCTTGATTTTTGCTTGAAATCGCATATTATTTACAAGAATTAACGAGTTAAGCCTTGAAGGGTTCCTTCTAAAGGGTTTTAATTGGAGAGGGTTAGATAATACCACATTAGATCAAACCCACTTGGATAGAACCCCTCTAGTCTTAAATCATACCCACAATGGAGTCTCCTTTGCACCTATCAAAATGTTGACAAAAAAACCACTTTTTCTTTACCTTTTTGTGAGTATGTAGCCATTATTATATGCTTTCCAAAAATTATAATTTTGAATACTTTTAATTTTATTATTATATTTATATTTTATTTCTTGTATGTAGATTTTCACCAAACATTAAGGTATTTGTTTCACACATGCAAAAAAAAAAATAGAGAAAAAAATTCTAAAAAATATGTGTGCAGTAGGTATTGATGTCCTTTTTTTTGCAAAATAATAATAATAATTTCAATACATACAAAACAAGTAATGCATTATGGCATATACCTATGTCCAAATTATAATTACTTTGACTTCAAAAATTAATTCAAAAAAATATGCAACAAAACATTATGAAAAAATATTCATGCACTAGATATTGATGTTACAAATCTATATTTTAAAAATTATAAATTTATCTTTTCACTAAAAAAGGTTATGTGTTATGACATAAACATCACTTTTTAAAAATATTATTTACTATAAAAAATAACTTATTAAAAATTACATTAAAAAATTCACAATTTATTTCTAAATTTTTTTTAGAAAATATATTTAGAATTTACCCACAAATCCTCACAAATCACTAGTTCACATCATCTCCAAATTATTAATGGTTTAATTACTATAGGTTTTATTAAGTGAAAATTTGGTGAATTTTTTTTATTTTAATGTCCTATTTTGGTCAAAAAAGTGGGACATAGTATTGCGAGCTGACCCTAGAAAGAATTTAGTACATTATTTTCAAAGTAGTTTTATGGAAATTTCCATGAAGAAGAGTGTGTGATGCACTGGCATCATTTAAAGCCAGAAAAGGGTAGATTGTATAGGCTTATACTAGTAAGTTCCAAAAATGGGCTGTCTAACTTGGGAAGGATGTGATAGAGTGTGAGGTGTTGATCAAGTATGTGGGAAATTTTTTGGACAACCTACAATGGGTAATATTCATGGATAAACCTAATAATATTAATGAGGTGTCAGCATAAGAACATAACCAAGAACTTGATACAAAGGGGATTACATTTTATTGCAACAAGGACACTAAACAACAACAAAAATGGTTAATATTTTGAGGGAAAGGGAAAGAAGAGTTACACTTGAATGTATATACAATGAATTTATGACTAGAGGAAATATATGTGAGAATTTTCAATGATGGTTTGGAACATTATTTCAATACTCACGGAGGAATACTTTGTCATTATTTATTATATAGTATTTTGTTTAATTGGTAGGTTATTATAGTGGTTGGAAAAGTGTATCCTTTGGTTGATGAAGTTGAAGTTGTACATGTTAAAGTTTATGTAGTTACTAGTGAATATGATGATGTTTTTATAGAAGTGGGTCCTTTCATATTTAAAAAGAAAGAAAATTAGGTCTATCAATATTTTTGGTCGGTGGGTTACTTTGGTCAGTGGGGTCCATGAATATGGTCGGTGAGGTTTTCCCTAGGTGGAGGGCTGCTATGGGTCACTTTTGACCCCCCCAATAGTAGTTTGCGAGATAACCAAGGTCACCCTATTTTTCTATATTGCCCCTATATAAACTATATGAATTGATTCTCCCAAAGCTCAATGGTTCTATGGGTTGGCCAAAGAAACTATAGGGTAGTCATATGACCGTTCACTAAAGATAAATTCATTAAGGGGATGGGAGGGGATTTAGCTTAAAGAAACTATAGGCATTGATCAATGTTGGTAGGTAGGCCTCGTGAAGTTTATGGGTTGTCCTATAGTTTCTTTGGTCGACCGATCCATTGCCATGCCAACAAAAAGGGGGGAAATGGGGTTATAATGGACCTATTCTTCCTCAATTCATTAGGAAATGAGATCCACATAATGAAAGGACTATCAACCTTGAGTGAGTCAAGTCAAAGTGTGAATCTATTGATTTCCTTCTTTTGCAAGGACGAGGGTCTTGATTAAACAACACTTTGGGGAGAAATATTAAAAATAGAAAATCAAACCCAAAATTCAATCTACAACTTGGATCTTGAAGATTGAACCCAAAACTGATGGAACCAGAAATCAAATTGTAGATCTGAGAGAGGCAAGATGATGTGTAATAGTCACCAAAACTGCTCTGTTGAAGTTGACTTGGGACTCATTCGTCCAGGGGTGAATGGGTCCTAGTTTAGGGTTTTTCTGTAGCTTTTTGGAGCCTTTGCAATAGATCTGAATCCTTCAATTTCCCCATGTTTCAAGTTCAGAGTGTCGAAAATAAATTATGTAATTGAGTTTCCATAAGATGACAAATTTTGCAACTTCGAAAAATTCTTCAATTTTTCTCTTCAAGAGATCTTCAAGATGTCTTCCACCTAAATATACAAACATAAATCAAGAGGGAAAATTCTTTTTTATGGTGAATGGGGGTTTGTCTTGGTCAAACCTCATTTTAGTAATTAAACCTTGTAATGAAACTATGAAACATGAAGGAATGATGAATGAACAACTCTATGTCACAAATCACCAAACCCTTGAATGAACCTTGGAATGTAAATCTACAACTTACATGAAATGGCTTCAATGGATGTGGATCTTGATCTTGAAACTTGATTTGAAACAATGTTGTGAATTCCAGAATGGATCATGAACTCTACATCAACATATTAACTCCAATAACATGCATGATGCAAGAATACTTTGACATGACAATTGGATCTTGATTGCTGCAATAATTCTTCACTAAATCTACTCTTGAATGTCTTGAAATGATCTTGAAACCTCACTTTGGCTCTTGTAATTGAACACTTGAAAACTTAGATGAAACATAGTAAAATGACCTTATATTTATAGATATGTAATATTAATTTCCCACTGTAATTTAAATAACACAAGTCGACATGTGAATATAGATTTGAAATTGTTAAAATATCGCTAAAAACATAATTTAAAAATAGGTCCTAGGTCTAAGTGAGGACCCATTCGCCCGAATGGGTCCTAGGTCACTTACCTAGGACACACATTGCTCAATGAGAAGTGTTATATTTAGGCATTAATGAATTTTGGGTTTCCTCTTTGGAAAATGTGATTAATTAGGCTTGGATTTGAATTAAAGGGGCCAATTAAGGAAAAATAACCTCAATTAATTAAGGGAGCCCTAGATAAGTGTGAAAGTGTAAAGAGGTACACTCTACAACACTAAAAATAAGGCACAATTAAGTCCATTTTAATTAATAGGGCCTTAAACTTAATGTGAATATGTAAAATACAGCTTACAACACTAAATTAAGGTATAATTAAGTTCATTTTAATATTAATTCCTAATTAAGTGTGAAAACGGGATACTTTTTCCTACACTACATTTAGCCCCCACTTTAGTGAGAGGATGACCCTGTGTCAAACTCACACTAAAGTAGACATTCAAGACACAAATGTATGCAACAATGGTAAAGATTCTCAATCATACAACATCAAAGACTAGAGGAAAAGGGAGGTAGATCAATCTTCGACTATCCAACACGGTATGGAACACGTCTCAACTATTTTTCCAAGAAAGTTCACAAGTAGAACTTAATGTCCACTATGCAAACAATGCGCACGCTCAATCCAAGCTAATAAAACCTCAAGTTGTCCACTAGGTGAGCCCCCAAGAAAGTGGCTTAGTGATAAATTCATGCCAGGTCTACAAGCTCTCACTGTACTAACCATACCAAAGCTATCCCTTCGATAACTCCAATAGGGCACCAAAAAACTTCAGCTTCGGGATTCATAAGGCCTAACAAGTTGTGTTATGCTAAGCACCTATGAAAAAGGGAAAGGCTCCATTGGAAAGCAAAGTGTGTTATGCTTGGTGACCTTGAAGGGAGGGGTTCGAGCTTCACAAGGTTAACAAATTGTATTATGCTAAACACATATGAACAAAAATGAAAATAAAGGTTTGTTTAAAGGGATCTTGCTTAGTTCGTGTAAAGTCTCTTCTTAGGGAACATCGTGCCTAATGGCTCTAAGAGAGGACAAGTCTAGGATAAGAGAATCACAATTTAGGGAATGTAATGCATAGTATCACCACTAAAAGGAAAGTTGTATGCCAAGAAATATCACACTCTCGGAGGACACCAAACCCAATGACATCACCAAGAACAAGGACGCATCACAAGAAGAAATAAAATCGTACAATGAAACATGAGTGTTGATGTATGTTCCCACTTTAAAGAAATTGCTACACCATTGTTGTGAGAAATTTTCTTTAAAGTAGCCAATGAAGAAGACATGAGAGCTTATTTGAAAATTCCTATGCCAAGTCATATGTTCTCGAATGAAACTACGTCATGAAAAGGAAGGGGTTGCCCCCAAAAACACATAAGGGATCTCGGGGTTAGTTGATCTTTGCTACAATGTTGTTATAGAGATCAAAAACTTCATCATTCTCCAAATACTCGCAGAATAGGAAGAATGACACATAGAGAGAAAAATAAAGAAAAATCATTTGGGTTAACATGGAAGAGACGTTAATGTCTCGATGCCTTGCATCATCCCCAAAAGAAAAGAAAAGAAAAGATAAATGTTTATGAGACATAGAAGAATGTAGATACAAATAGAGGAATGCACATGAAGAGAGAGATACATCAAACATAACAGTATGAGGGATATCACATTACACACATGTAATCACACAAAGAAACATGCAAAAGAAAATAAATACAAGACTAGTAGTAAGGAACATGCAATTCAACCTATAGCAGGTCGTTTGCATCCCAATCTTGCTCAGTATATACGAAAGGTAGACAACTAGAAAAAGGGACAACATCAAGTGTCAAACTAGGACAAGCACCAAGTTCAACACTCTTATTAGGAGGATCGTCGTTTAAGCTCATAAAAGATGAAAACATTAAATTCAACTCATTATGCCTATCAATATTTGCAATTTCATCATCATCATCCAAGTTAATCACAACAGGAGGTCTAATGATAATATCCATAAATTTTTGTTGCTGTTTATGCTACGATGAAGGTGCAGAGGCATCATGCGTTGGTTTAGACAAGTTTGGATTTTTATTTTCTATGTTCTCTTCATCTTTTGCTTGTAAAAAATGAGCAATAGCACAACGTCTACGCCTACGCTCTCTAGCATTGTGGATTCTTTTCATTTGGTTTTCAAGTTGTGTTTGTGTAGGAGTGAGTTTATCAACCATAGGTTTCTTTTCTTCCCTTAAGGGAGGAACAAAAGGAACCATGGGAGGTTGTTCAACCACTTTCTCTTTAGCTTTGTAAACTTGTTTGACTTTAGGAGGCATGACAGGATTTGTTTGATTGTCTTGTGGTATATTATATGAAATAGGGGGAGAATTTGTCATAGGCTAGTCTTGGATACTTGGAAGGGCTTTTGGTTCAATCATGGTCTCGTCAAGGATAGGAGGCTCAATAATGGGTTGAGGCATATTGGTAAGGGATAATTCTGCTATGCACTTTGCCTTAAAATTTTGATAGGATTTGAAAAAGAAGTCTTCACGGGGTCTAATAGGTTCAATAGGCTTGGGCCAAAAGAAATCCAATGAAAAGTTCCCATGGGAAGACATAGGATTAAAGCCACTATGATGCACTTTAAAGATATCATTACCAAATGGAAAACTTAAACATTTATGCATAACTGACGAGACAACATTCATGAAGTGAAGCCATGGATAGCCTAACTTCACACGAAATTGGTTCGATGATGGGATGATGGTGAATAAGACTTATAATTATTTTGATCTAACCTTTAGAGGGATATTTATTGAGCCAATCGTAGGGAAAGAAAAACCATTATGCGTTTTGATCCATAATTTTGATTTTTCATATGTATCTTGATAAAGCTCATGTACAAATAGGAATTCTTTAGTGATCATGTTCTCTACATAGACCGGATCAATTAATATCCCATTAGTAGGCTTGTCATTAATTCTTCCATCTATGTAAAGAGGACCATCAAGTGCATGTTTAAGTATGTCTTGTTGTGAGAAAGCAATGTCAAGTGACATCTTAGTTAAGGCCCTTACGAGGTTTAGCATCAATGAATGCAATCACACCATCCACAAGGTTGTTTTTGTTGTCTTTCGTATTTTCATCATCCGTGTCAACATTCATCACACCATTCTTTGTTTCACTAGCTTTGACAAAGGAGATATTATGATTAGGCATAAGATTGGTAAAGATTTGCAAATTTTGATTAAGAGGAGCACAAAATTATTCCCTTGATCATTAACACCTCCAATTAAGATATGATTAGAATCAATGAGGTCTTGCACAAGATGTTTAAGATGCTTGCAATGTTTTGTATCATGTCTATTTTGTCGATGGAAATGGTAATAGGAATTCGGTCTATAGTTTGAAGGTAAAGGCTTAGTAGGATCAAAAACTCTAAGAGGAGGTATGGAAATCAAATTCTTTTCTAAGAGCCGCAACATGGTATTATGAAGTGTATCAGGTAGGGGTGTAAACTATCTATTTCTATCTACAAAGGCATATGATTTTTTCGTCTTTATAGAAACCACTTGGGTGTTAACATTTTGATTGGATTGAGGTGGATTAAGTTGTAGAAAGCCTTTATTTTATTTCTTGAAAGGTTGGTAGTTGATTTGAGTTATGAATTCGGACTTTTCAGAACGGTTAGAGGGAGTTTTCACTTCAAGAATACTAACCAAATTTTGGTAATCACAAAGGGATGTACACAACTGTGTGAAGGAAGGAAATCTCATCATCTCAAGCTTATTTTGGATTTTATCTTGCAATTTGGAAATAAACATTCTTTTAAGGTCAACATCAAGAATCTTAATGTTTATTTGTGAATAAAACATTTGATATCGTGCTATGAAATCAGTGACTTTTTCATCATCCTTTTGTTTACATGTCATCAAATTAGCTAAGGTCATCTTGGGACCCATGTGCATTTGGAAGTGGTTGTAAAAGGCATCAATGAGTTCATTGAATGAACTAATTTAATTATTTGGTAGGGAGAAAAACCACTATAAAGAAACATCTTTCAAGGATATAGGGAATAACTTAGCCAAGATTTTATCTTCAAAAATGAAGTCACTACATAGGGTTGTGTAAGAGAAAACATGACTAACAAAATCTCCTTTGCCACCATATTTTGGAAACCTAGGAACCTCTATACCTTATGGGATTTGTGTTCTCAATATCTCCAAGGATAAGGGATTGGTTTTGATGGATTGTGAAGGCTGGCCATAGTTGTTTTGGTTTAAGGTGGTGATTTGTTGTTGTACTTGGATGACATATTTTGCAAAAGTGTGTTAAGGATTGGATCATTGTTGGTATTGTGAGATAGAGGTGAATAAGGTGGAGTGGTGTATGTTTGCGGAGGGCAAGTGAATTGTAGATTTTTGAGGGGGGATGGTTGAGAAGATATGAGATTCAAATGCACAAAGGTAGAGGGATTCCCAGTGAAAATACATAAGGAAGTTTTGACATTGCTAGTAGGTTGAATGGTTGTGGTAACATGAGGATTAGTGTATGTAGGAATAGAGGTATGGGTTGTGGAAGGAGGAATTAAATTTCCACCTTGGCTTTGAGTATACCCCAAAGCTTGAGCACAACTAGTCATGATAGGGATGTTCTTATCAAAAATATGAGCTAGACTTCGCACAATCTCTATTCTATGTTCTTTTTCAAGCATTTTCCTCACATTATCTAAAGTAGGAGTGGCACTACTAGCAATGTTTTCAGAATTCACAAAGTTTTGCAATTTTTCTATTTTTTCATCCATCCTTCTTATGTTCTCTTGCAGGACACTAGCAACCATTGTTTCAACAGCATGCACATTGTTTGTAGGTAGGGAAGCCATTGGAAATGAGGTATGAAGACTATGATCCATAGAGGGTTGATTATCAATACTATTAGTGAAAGAGTTGGAGAACCCGATATCCATGGCAAATGGTGTATCACGGGATGACATCAGTCTCGAACTACGTCTCACAATAGTATTGCTAATAGGACACCAAGTTGTGAAGCTCATACAAGTTTCACAGACTCAATGTAAACCCAAAATGGGGAGAGGGTGAAATGCAATGCAATGACCTAGAATGTAATACAATTTTCAAATTTCAAACAAGATAATTTTATGATTACGCTATGTAAAAACCTAAAAATAATGTCATATAAATGTAATCTTGAAATCACACAATGCACTAAATTTATCAAATAAAGCTAAATATGATCAATTCCACTTAATAGAAATTCTGCAAATTGAAACAGAAAACTGAAAACAACAAAATAGAATGCAGAAACAGATGTTTTAATGCCCAAAAAATTAGAAAATGACCCTGATCAGGGACTCATTCACCCAAGGGCGAATGTGTCCTAGGTTAGGGTTTTAAAAAAAAAAATTACAAATTTTTGAGTTGATTCCAGTGGTTTTCAGATTCTAATTAAAAACAGTGAGTTACAGTGTAAATTTTTTGTGAAATGAGGTTGAATGCAAATGCAAAATATGACAAAATGACAAATTAGGAGACCTAATTTGATATGCAATTTTGATTCAATTTTCAAATGCAAGTGAATGATGATGCAATGCTATGTAAATGATTTGCAAAATGATTGATTTTTTTATCTTTTTCATATTTCAAGAATGCAAAGATGCAATCCTAAAACTCCTAAATGAAATGCAAAGTCAATGCAAGTTAAACAACCCTAAATGAAATGTAATTCAATGCAATGCAATGCAAATGAATGCAATATCTAAATCCAGGGTGAAAGTGGACTCCAAAATAAAAAAAATTGCAATGATCAAAAGTCGGGTTCACCAAAATGAAAAGAAAGAAAAATAGGTTTATCAATATGAAAGGGGGGAAATGGGGTTATAATGGACATATTCTTCCTCAATTCATTAGGAAATGAGATCCACACAATGAAAAGACTATCAACCTTGAGGTGAGTCAAGTCAAAGTGTGAATTTGTTGATTTCCTTTTTTGCAAGGATGGGGGTCTTGATTAAACAACACTTTGGGGAGAAAGATTAAAAATAGAAAATAAAACCCAAAATGCAATCTACAACTTGGATCTTGAAGATTAAACTCAAAACTGATGGAACTAGAAATCAAAATGTAGATTTGAGAGAGGCAATATGATGTGAACCAATCACCAAAAGTGCTATGTTGAAGCTGGCCTGGGACTCATTCGCGTAGGGGCAAATGGGTCCTAATTTAGGGTATGTGTAGGATCATGATGGGCCAAAAAGTGGCGATATGATAGGTATGTGTAGGGTATGTGGCTGATGACTTTT
Organism: Sequoia sempervirens; assembly: GCA_007258455.2. Lineage (NCBI taxonomy): Eukaryota > Viridiplantae > Streptophyta > Pinopsida > Cupressales > Cupressaceae > Sequoia > Sequoia sempervirens. The sequence goes on from VDFB02279047.1 coordinate 89,289, forward strand.
TTTTACCCAAAATTGATGAAACGAAAAAAGTTTTTAAAGGAGATTCTCAGCTTTCCACCAATATAAATTATGTTTTACTTTGACTTTAATAAATAATTATTAGTGATTCTATTTGAATTATGACTAAAGTCCTGATTGATAGGATGATTGAAAAACATCTATAGCTTTCAAATGGTATCATATTTTTTGAATCTGAAACATGTGTCACATTCTATGCTTCACATACTATAGGATTAAAAAATAATAATAATAATTTCATGAAGTTTTGACCCAATTAAGGTGGTCAGACATATGAGTTTATATTTTTTTAAAGTTGTAATAAAAAAATTATAATTAATTATTTACTTGGAAAAAAATTACAAAAAAAATGTATCACATCGGGACATGAGTCCTCTACTTATATATAAAATATTATCATTTTATTGTGGTTAGTGGTTAGACAAACACCTACTTCTTATTTTTCCCATTTAAGTACTATTGCATTGAAATTTCAAATTTCAAATAGATTTTAAAATAAAAATAAACCTAGTAGTTTAGAAACTACATTCAATTTTCTATAAATTCTATTCTTACATATTTTTGAAATACTATAGATAACTTATTCAAATTTTTACGTCAAGTTGCCTAACTCTGATTTTTTTGAATTTTTCGCCACTTAAGGGCATGTTTTTTCCATGATGATCTTGCACATACCCTTTATGGTTTTTCTACGGCTTTTGGGAGCCCTTGCAACATATCTGAATCCTTCAATTTTCCCAGGTTTCAAGTTTGGAGTGCCGGAAATAAATTATGTAATTGAGTTTCTGTGAGATGACAACTTTTGCAACTTTGACAACTTCTTCAATTTTTCTCTTCAAAAGATCTTCAAGATGTCTTCCACCTAAATCTACAAACACAAATCAAGAGGGAAAAATGTTTTGTTTATGGTGAATGGGGATTTGCATTGGTCAAGCCTCGTTTTGGTAATTAAACCTTGTAATGAAACAATAAAACATGAAGGAATGATGAATGAACAACTTTATGTCACAACTCACCAAACCCTTGAATGAACTTTGGAATGTAGGTCTGCAACTTGCATGAAATGGTTTTAATGGATGTGGATCTTGATCTTGAAACTTGATTTGAAGTAATGTCTTGAATGCTTGAATGGATCATGAACTCTACATCAACATATTAGCTCCAATAACATGCATGATGCAAGAAGACTTTGACATGACAATTGGATCTTGATTGTTGCAATAATTCTTCACTAAATTTGCTCTTGAAATCTCACTTTAGCTCTTGTAATTGAACACTTGAAAACTTAGCTGAAACATAGTAAAATGACCTTATACTTATAGATATGTAACATTAGTTTTTCGAAATGAACAAATAACACAACTCAACATGTGAATATAGATTTGAAATTGTTAAAATACTGCTAAAAACATAATTTAAATTTAGGTCCCAAGTCTAAGTGAGGACCCATTTGCCCATGGGCGAATGTGTCCTAGGTCACTTACCTAGGAAACACATTACTCAATGAGAAGCGTTATGTTTAGGCATTAATGAATGTTGAGTTTCCTCTTTGGAAAATATGATTAATTAAGCTTGGGTTTGAATTAAAGGGGCCAATTAAGGAAATTTAACCTCAATCTATTAAGGGAGCCCTAGATAAGTGTGAAAGTGTAAAGAGGTACACTCTACAACACTAAAATAAAGCACAATTAAGTCCATTTTAATTAATAGGGCCCTAAACTTAATGTGAATATGTAAAATACATATTACAACACTAAATTAAGGCATAATAAGTTCATTTTAATATTAATTAATAATTAAGTGTGAAAAGGGGATACTTGTTCCTACACTACACTATCAAAGTTGCTATAGTTAGTTGATGAAGTGAGATACTATTGAAGGTAAGTTAGAAGCTATAGAACTACACAATAGTTTGACTAATTACATCTTTGATGGTCATGTCATTGGTTTATCCATGTAGACAAGATGATAGTGTGGCAAGAAGTCAAAAGGCGTAGATGATTGTTTAGTTACAACTAAAATTGTCAGTTTCCAAGAAAATTCTAGAGATAAACATGTGTGCATGGTGGGTAGAATTGGCAAAGATGAACGATTTAGATACTTATGGTAATTACATGGATGTTTAGGTAACCATCCATGTACTTGAGGTCATTCAATCTCCCATGTTGGCTAGGTATAAGAGGGATCAAGTGCTCTTTTTTTATGGTTCAATCTACTGGCATGTACAAAATATTCAAATTGCTACATTTAACATACAAACAATAGTTTGAAGAGTGATATATATAGTGTGAGGGTTGTGGAGTATAGAGTAGTGCTAATTTTAGGATCCATAGTTGATCGACCATTAAGGTTATCAATCTAGATCATCTAACTTGATGGGAAAGACATTTTTCTTATAAGCTTGTAGGAATGGATTTTTTTTTTAACTACCAATCACAAAAGAAAAGACAAGAGGCCAAGCCAAGCAAACATATTCATTTGTAACCAATCAACCATTATATTAGTAGAAGGGTTATTTCTATTGTGACAATGCCCCCATTGACATAAAGATCAAAGTATTATTAAAATATATATTGTTATAAACAAAGCCTTCCAATAAATATAATATTAATTTTTAAAATAATAATTTTACAATCATAAAAACAATTCCAAAAAACATAATTTTTAAATATCTAATTTAAAAAGAAAATTCTTTTTTTATCTTATAAAAATATTTTTTAATAACATTTTTGAGAAAAAAGGTTTGTGAAAGATGATAAAGGAAAAAAAAAATTGAACAAAGATTTCTCATTAGAACTTCATTTGTCAGCTAATTTCAGAACACAAAATACATATTAAAGTCTTAGCTTGTCTACCTGCCTAATCCATTAGATATCTTAGATAGCTAATCCTTTGTTGCCCCTTATCACACACTACAAGACATGAACTGAGGTCTAGTAGCCATGTCCTTGCGCCATTACATTTTGTTTGTTTCATTAATAGCATGTTAAAATTCAATGCAGTTCATTTAATCATTCACAAGCCATTTTGCCCTAACCAAATCATTTTGTCTAAATAAACTCGTCCATTTAATAAAGGTAGTGGCTCAGCCCTGTACAAACATTAAGTCAATTTCCTTAATATTATATATGGTACCACGAATTGAAAAAAATGATATTAACAATAAAAATTATCACATGGAATCAAAAAAGTTAGTAACACCAAACCATTACCAACTTCTAATGGGATACTACCGTTATTAGCGTGCATAAACACAACATTAACACTTTAGGCACCAGAAAATTTCCTAAATATCACCAAATATATTTATTTATTTTGCCAATTGAGTTCTCAATGCATATTTTAAGGTCCAATTACCTTGAACCTACATTTTCAACATGAAGAGAGTAACCAAATCCCTTATGTTCTTTAGTAAAAAATAATCACCCCTAGATGGTAACAAACAATTGGACGGAATCAAATGAATATATAGACATCAAAAAATAGACTGCGCAAATTTAACGGGAGTGCTCCATAAACCAAGAACAGTAAGTCTAATTTAAGCGGGAATTGATAGATGTAAGGAGTTGGGTATTCAACAATGACATCTGTTTAAACACCACAGCAGGATACTTACAAATTTACAAGTACAACCTCCATATGCCAAGACCAACAGAATGGGGTTTATGTGAATTCTACCATTATTAGGAAAGTGCTTAAAATCACATTTACAGCAAAAAAAAAATGCATCTACTCACATGCATGGTAAAACATTTACATCCACTAAAATTTTATGGTGCTGAAATAACTTCAAAGAAATAGTGAAAATATCATTTGCCCAGATTGAAAGGGGTTAAGAAGGATAACCAATTCATAGGCAAAACAAACAATATTGCACAAACTAAGCAACTTATCCCAGAAAGCATACATGCTTTGACCACCAAGACAAGCTTGGTAGCAAACCATTCTATTTTACAGCTACTTCTGATACTAGCTATAATGGCTCTAAAAACTTACTGTTATTACTGGCCATACAAAATGAGCAGTAAATCTATGCATCATGGGGTAAAGATTGTTTTAATCAGAACTCTCCTCGAGCCTCAAATGTAGACAACATATTCCTATTAGGAAAATTTAGATGTCCTATGAGTAACATCAATCTTCATCCTGTAAATCAGAGGACAAACATTTAGTAGACAATTTCAATTGTGCAAATAAGAGGGGAAAAAAAGGCAAAGACATCTATCAAAACATTAGAGATGCAATTACACCTCACTGTCTTCTTCATCATCGTCGTCATCTTCATTTAGCTCCGATTTTGACTTGTCAGATTCCTCAGGAATGTCCCCTTCATCTTCCACTTCCTGTTAAAAAGATTATGAACATGGATGAGGTAAGAATGCAGTGTGATATGGTGAACAAACATTTTAACACTAGCCAAAGACTGGTTAATTGATAATTCACCTGTTTCTTTTTGTAAGCAGTCATGGAAACATCATATTCAGTCTTCTTCTGTGCAGCTTTTGCAAGGTACGGGGCTTTCTCCTGCCAGAATAAGTTGTCAGTGAAATCTCGTATTCTATGTAATGATAAGAGATGTCCAGGATGAAGATCACATCCCATGTGTGAAGTGTGAACAACTAACATTTATACACGATCCGCTGGCCTTGCCTTTCAAACAATTTGGTAGTTACATTAAGGATGTTAAAACAATTGTACAGAGATCTTATTGCATTTCATTTCAAAACAAATTACAACAAAAATGAAGAAACTAGCGAAAGATTTCACAGGATAAGTTGACATACAGCATCACTCATTTCCTTCCATTTGTCGCCACAAGCTTTACCAACCTGGCCAAAGAAAAATTGCAAACCCTTGATTAAATCGCTTCTAAAATGTCATATAAATGAAATAAAGATCATCTAACGCAGAAAAAGGCATAAAATGTCGAGCACAAATTTACCGCTGCGACTCCTTTGACATCAGGATGCTTCTGTTTGAATGTCTTACGGAACTCTTCCCTGGGCAATCAAACCAAATTTCAGTACCTAATCTGAGATATTTAGGACAACCATATTTTATAACATAAAGGAAAAACAATCTAAAATAAAAATTCATGAAACAATTATAAAAGCTGAAAGCATTTTCATACAGGTAAACAAAAAAGGCAGTTGGTGGCCTCTTAGGTTGGTTGGGATCCTTTTTGACTTTGGGTTTAGCCTGCCGCTTCTTTGGCTTTTCTTTCACAACACGCAGCTTCTTCCTGAAAATGTTAATGGATTGAGCCTTGATAATATATATACTGTTCACATATGCATCCAACATACAAAAAAGACAATAGATAATTTCAAACATAATGCTGTTCACATACTTAGTTTCGGCCTTTTTTTCTTTAGCCTCCACAGCCGCAGCTCTTTTAGGCTTTGCTTCTTTCATTGTGCAACCTATAAAGAAAAATCTTAGCAGCGAACCAATTTCAACAGCTTATGAAAAAAGCAGGGTTAAAAATAACAGAGCAAAAGGTAGTTGAAACAAAATACAAATGCTTTGATTTCGAGCTGGTGAAGCTCTAGGTCCAATTGCTAACCAAAATCATTGCAATACCTGAGTTCAAAGCTTAGCTGCTGGTTGCCAAAGGGGGGCAATCCCAATGACCTGGGATTACACCTTATTGCAACAGTATACTCCCCAACCCTGCCTCTGCACATTCAACAAGAAAGTTTGCACTACCAAATCGGATATAAGCTATGCACAAGAAAACTTTTGCAAAATGAACTTATACAAAGGACTGTTAAATAGGTGCTATTTGAAACGGAGGCATTGCAAAACTAGAGCAACATGGGCTGTGGTCACTTTTCCCTCATAATTGAAAGAGACGATACACACTTTAAATCACAAGAAACAAAAATGAACAATTCTTAGACAATCTCTTGACTTCTGCAAAATTTTCACTAAGATGGCATATATCACAAATTTGTTTTAACTCTAGCAGAATATTTGTGCGGGCCAAAGATCTCAATCATTCAGATTATTATGAGCTTCCATTTCCTTAGAAGAAATACTCAACAGTTTAATTTAATCCCACTGCCTGACATAAATAATTCATACCATTGATGAACATATACGATTAAGAAACCATCGTTTTTAAGCTGGTGAGGCTCACGGTTCGCAAATTAATGCACACATACAAAGAGCCCCGAGACTAATTTCAGTGCTCAAGAACAACTCCATCAGGGGATATGCAAGGGAAGCTAGTCAGATGGTCCAAACAGCCCGGGGTCAGCTATAACTGTTGCAGAAATCGTTCTAGACATACACAATGTAAAAGCTCAACAACCATTGGTTTGGCCGTCAGCTCTAATACACTAAAATTCAAATCCAATTCGCTTTTAGCTTCTAAATATTTTTTATTCAGTTGAATTTAATAAATTTTAACTAGGAGTTGGAGCATAATTGAAGCCTTTCTGTCAGGGAACAACAAGTTTCATATGAAAATATGATAATTTAACAGCAGAAAGTCAGGACGGTCTTCAGCAAACGCTTTACATAGTTCAAAACTTATCCTTCAAAAGCCACTAACCAAACAAGAATTCTGTAGTTTAAAGCAAAGAACGCGCACATTTTACAAAATGGCGTTCAACCAAGCAGAGTTCACCAACATAATGAAACGGACCTTCAAAAAGCAGAAAGCTAAAAACATAACTCTGCGATTCAAAACAAATGAAACGAATTCATTTTTTAATGAATTCAACCAATCAAAGTTCCAAAATGAAACGAAACGGAATTGCAAAATGACCAGGAAATATATATGCAGACTTACATTGACATGTTCCAAAGCCACTAACAAAAATAATTATGTAATTTTAAGAAAACAAAAGCAAAAAAGACAGCGAAGTTCCAAAATTTACTGAAACAGAGCTACAAGGAGAGCAGAAAATGATTCACGTTTTTCAAAACCCAAACAAATTGTTTTGGTAATTTAAATCAAACAAAATCTACATATTACCAAACAAAGTTCAACCAAGCAAAAATCCAAAATCTATCGAAACAGACCTTCAGAAAAACAGAGGAGTTTCCAGACGTACATTTGCGTATTCCAAAGTCAGTAACAAAAATAACTCAGTAATTTAAACCCATAAAATTAAATATGTTTCAAAATCAAAGCCAGCAAGCAAAGTTCCAAAATTTAACGAAACAGACCTTACTTTCAAAACTATATTTACATTTCCGACTAAAACTTAAATCCAGAGATATTAATTGCTTGCACAGAGAATAAACAATTAATTTCAGATTTAAACTCCAACCTACAAATATTCACGCCTTGCAAAGGGAACAAACAAACCTTGACCAATAAAATTGCAGTCATTAAACAAAGAAAGAAAGATTCAGACGAAACCAGTCACCTACAGAGCACCAAACCATCCCATCAACTCCAGCAAGCGGCTTGCTAACTACTGAACTCAAATCTCTCGACTACTTAAAAAGCTCTCTGCAATTTACAGCATTAACTGTTTCTACTGTAATTAAAATCTTAAATAACACTCTGTAACGAACCAAACAGCCAGGAATCTGACAAAACAGACCTTGCAGAAGAGCAGAATAAATATTTTCCCGGCCAAACGTAAAAAATTCAAACATTATACACAAAACAGGAACAGACAACACTCAGAGATCTAAAAGGGGGCAAACGAAACCCTAGCATATCATAAAAGTCGAAAAACAGGCCAAATTTAAAGAAACTTTCATGTCCTGCAACTAGAGATCGTACTCGTAACAGAGAACGAAAAAAAAAAACCAGAGCTTTTTCAAGATCAGGACTATAACATACCTGGATATTTACTAGCGACCGCCTTTGATTAATCCTCCTCCTCCTGCGCCTGCTCCTCCTCTGTTGCAGTTTTTTTTCTTTTATTTTCAAACAGGACTGTGAACTCACAATACTAATAAGAGTTGTTCTTGTGTAAGAGCAAGAACATTACTCAATACAAGGAAAAGAGGCGAAGAGAAGAGAAGAGAGGTCGCTCAATGAAGAAGAACAAGATGGATGACCGGCAACGGAATATGAAGGAGGAGAGGTTTTCAATGACAACCTCACACCAAATTTCTTCTCGGACTTACCGGTTACCGGGAAGATTCCCGGTTGCCGGTGGCCCAATTACATGTGAGTATCGTTACCTTCCCTAGGTGTTTAATAATGATGTTGATAAACCAAACCAAGGTTATATTAAGCAAGTGTTAAAAGAATGTGTTGAGATGCCTTGGTGGGGTTGCATTTGCTTTGCCTCTTTCAATTTTATTTATACAACCATGTAATTTTATTTTGTCTTCAACTTTGGAACATTGTTTTGCATATAGCAATGGTTTTTGTTTAGCAAAACTTTTATTGAAGGTTTAGATTAATTGAGATCTATTTTTTTAAAGAGATTTTATAATAATTTTTGTTTATTAATATTAGGAGTATGGATTATAGTTGTATGAGTAATCAAATTTTTAAGTTAAGATTCAAGGATTGAGGGATATTTGTTCTTGAAAAGTAGTTTAAGGTGTGATTTTATTTTTGTATTTTTAAAATGTCATACATCTTGTTGTAACAAAACTTGATCTCTAATGAACTCTTTAAGATTAATTTTTTATTTGTATCATTTTATAAATATTTTATTTTTTAAACATTTCTCGTGTAAGATTATTTATTAGTTTATGTCTAGAGTGTAACTATAGTGATTCTATGAGTTCAATTAATTTTAATAGTATTAAAATATTTTTATATGATGTTTTATTGGCTTATATTAAAAAAATGATTATTTTATTATTTTATTATGCAACTATGTTGTATTTAATTTCAATTCATTATTTTAAAAGGACAAATAATATCAATTTATTTTTCCCTTTCCTAAAGTTCAAATGGTTCTTGTGTTTTTTCTCCACCAATATTGTCTAGTGAGGTTGTTAATCGATAATATAATATTCATTTCTTGCCTTGATATGAATAGTATGACAATTGTCAAAAATAATACTCTTATCTGAGTGAGGTTGCCTAATTAGAATTTCAAATATTATAATGCTCACCTATTCCTTACCTTGAGTTATTTAATTTCATAATTGTATTTTTTCTATTTTGAGATCCATATGTTGTTCTTTTTATAACTAGATGATCATGGCATATTATTTTATTGATATCCATATAGACATTTAGTATTTACCTTTGTAGATTTGTGCATGATATTTACCTTTATAGATTTGTACATGATTACATTTAGGGATGATATTAGCATTATGTTGGCATTCTATATGATTGTCGATGATTGTATTTTCGTGATTATATGGAGTATGTTATATTGTGTCCCATTGTGGGTTTGTGTGTTGCTTTGTCTATTATAAATTGAGTAGGTACACTTGACGTGTGCTTTGAGGATGTAAGTATAGGGTATTTCTTCACCTGATTTTGTAGATCTAAGTTATACTCCAATAGTGACTATTTTGGAGATATCACATTGGACCTTATCCATCTATTGCTCTCTATCATACTCAAATCAAGTATGAGATGTGTCATGTGTGAACCCCATGTTAACTTGGACCCAAGTAAAGGTGATTCTAGAGTATTTTCTTGTTGTGGGTTACTCGTAATTGTTGTGGCTTACTCATAATTGTATGTTTTTAATTTAATAGTTGAATTCCTTATTTATGTATAAGTGATTTCAAAAATTAATTACTGCTTTCTAATTGGTTAAAATGGTTTTGTGAAATTAGGGAAAAGGAAAATAGTGTTAATTGGATTGCTCTAGGAATTATATTTCAAATGTTTGTAATTAATTTATTTATAATTTAAAATTATTTCATTGGATTATGAATGTATTGAATAAACTTAATCAACTTCATTTCTAAATTTGCAAAAAAGAAGTGATTTAAATATTTTAATTTCTCATAAAATATATTATTGGGAAAAAAAAGAAAAAGGTGAATAAAAGAAATTAGAAAATAGAAAGAAATCAAAAAGAAGATAAAGAAAAAGAATTTAATCAATGTTATTAAATTTCCACAATCCATAAGAATCAAAGAAGCATATTTC